>JAHWFP010214291.1:4014-34153 GCA_023313725.1 Lithobius niger | reverse complement strand
TTTCTTTTACCTTCTCCAAGTGTGGATTCGCCAACTCCTTCGTACTGTATTCGATGTTTTCACTGTTTGACTATTCATGTTTGACTATTCGATGTTTTCACTATATTGACCATAGCGATATCTCCCACAAGGAATGGAGGATCATTGAGAAGATGCAGCATGCTTCGGCCCTCTGGTAAAAGCAACGCCACGACAAATTGGAATGTGAAAAACTCTCCCAAACTTTAAGAATTTCACCGCCCTTCAGGAAAGTGTGGAACTTCGAATGTGGTGAACTCTCCCATTACATTAACTTCACGCTTAACACCGACGAATTCCCCTTTCGTTCCCGCAACCCCCCTTTCGGACGCTTCATCCTGCTCAACACTTGCTCCTTCGACTCTGGCCATCTACTTGTCATGTCACAGTGTCCCATATGATGTCATCGCACCACCGAACACCGCTGACCATTCGGACTCAACAACCGTTGCCATTTTCTGTTCTTTCTACTCAAACTACCTGTCATCAGGAATAAGGCCCCACAAACTCTCCTTTAGTGGCTTCGACTCAGTCACAAACGCCAGGTCTGTATCGACTAGATTCAGAGACCATCTCTGACACACACTTCATCGGTGCTTTTGATAAATCTCTTTTCACGAAACTCAAGAAAAAGTTGGATTTAATAAAAAAACAAAAGAACCGCCTTTGAAAAAATTTCCAACCTGTGTTTGATGCCCTCAACGGATTCAGGTTTGACATCCAACGACTAAACACAGAAAATGTTCGCCTTCTACTGCTATCAGCCAACGCTGAATGAGTCTACCCCTCGCCACACGACCTTCAACACCTGATCCAGAAACTGGTTTGGATCCCGTGTCCTTTTCGCCTCATGGCAGCTCAGAAGCCATGCTTCCCCTGAAATGCAACACCCACCCATCAAAATGCCAACTTTTCGGAATGCATTACCCTCGTCATCTTGACACCCCCCTTTGACACAAGCCTTCCCATCAAGCTTGTCCTTTCGCCCAGTTAACATTCCCAGGGAAGATTTTAACTTTGTTCCACTGACATCGGATGGGTCCTCCCAACCAATCAGCCAGGAGGAACTGACAAACATCCAACAACTTTCAGCCGCTTGGAAGGCCGCAGCGCTGTCTTGCCCGCCAGAGCGATTCTTTGTATCTTCCCTTAGGGAAAAGGCATTGTTGTGTTGAACATTGTTTAACCCTATATGTTTTCTCAATCCCGGTTCTAGCTGATTGCAATGTAGTAAGCCTAATTCACGTAATCAACCTTATTTTGTTTGTTTCTAGGGCCTCAGCTTTGCAATCCTTGAACCAACTCTACTGGATTTGCAACAATTGGCTGGCGTAGATGTACAGAAAATATCGTACACTATTACTGCTAGAGCGCTTGGGTACATCTTGGGGTCAGCTTTGGGTAAGTGCAATCATGGCTGTATAAAGCAGGGGTCCCCAACTTTTCAAACTGAGGCCATACTGCACAGTTGTTTCCTTTTGGTGGGCCTGGTTTTTCTTAGTTTACTCGGATGCGTGGGCTTGCTTCTCACTAGCAGACCGAACAACAAAAGTATTAACAACTTAATAATAGCATGAAACGGCAAATAAAGGGGAGGCCAGACAAAAGTGCTTCACGGGCAGCTTCTGAACCTCGGGCCGTAGTTTAGGGACCCCGGGTATAAAACATAGCAGCTGCTACGTAAGACTCGGGGAGTAGCCAATCCTCATTCAGTAGAGTCGGGAACTTATTACATTGAAACCGGGTCTTACTGTCTCCCAACTTAACCATAACCATTTCTTTAGATTACTTTATTTATTTAATAACTTTGTGTAACTTTATTAGGCTAGTTGAGTTTATGCTGGTTCACTGAGCCTACGCTTAAATGCCGTTGGTATGCAAGTTGGAGTCTTCCCCAGCATCTGTTGTTCCACATGAAGCCACACATTCGCTTGTTATCACATAGCTTCCAGTCACAGTAAAACACATTCGACTTCTAATGTAAAAGAATTGCAGACACTTTGTGAACTTGCTGCTGTGGATTCTGTTCAACTTAGATGCCATTATAATTATTTCCAAAATGTTCCACACTGAGGTGCTGCAAAGTGATCATCACACTCACAAATGATAGAATGATAAAAGTAAGGCTCGCGCAGTATTTAGCTGTTGTTCCGAGTGGTATCGTCATGGTTTGGTGAAAGTGAAATGGCTGATGTGTGTGTTAAGTGGAAGTCGATAGTGGAGAAGGAAGCAGAAAAGACGCAGACGGAGGCATCACTTTTGTGAGTAATTTACATGTGCTCCGTGGATGATGTCACAAGGATGGCAGAGGATCTTGAGAATGTAGGAGGTATGTTGTGAATGCTGATATTGACTATGTTTGTTTTAAACAGTAGCTGTTCAGTTTAAAATTCCAAACAATTAAAAAAAAAATAGGCAAGTGGTTATACTCTAGTCAACAGTGAAATAGATGGATGCGGGTAGGGCTTAACCAGTTAATGGGACGTCTTGTTTCACCTTCAATTGTGTGGCACATACAATGCTGCTGTGCCATTTGGTGTGGAATGCAGCACACTGAAACACATGGGCCTTACAATGACTGGCCACTAGCGGTGTGTGTGTAGAATAATTTTAATTCGAGTCGAGCTGAGTGTGCAACAGAAGAGTCAGTGTGCAACAGAAGAGTCAAGTATCGAGCAGAGTTCGAGTACTATATACCATACTTAGTTTGCAATTTTCTTTTTAATTTGATTGGATAATAACTTGGAAGATGCTGCTCGACTGACTGTGTGCGTTAATGGACAAATGGGTTAACAGTTTCAAGGACTTAACTTGAAAATGGTTTGAGTTGCTGGCTTTTAATTGATACCACCAGAAAGGTGTCGTTCAGACAATGAATTTGGTGTATTGGGGTGTCAAAATTGGTTTTTCAAGTGTGGATTAGACAAACGTGCAAAGTTCGAGTACACGTTCCATATCGCACATCCCTATTGGCCACCACAAAAAGTTGTATACTGGCAAACAGTATATCGTAAATCGTTTATTAATGTGAACAGTCATTTAACAAAAATTGGAAAAGGGCCTTAAATAAAGCCAAGAATTCGTGATAAAACCCATTTTATAACCTACCTTCTGCTCAAGGGAGTGTTTACTCAATTGCAAAAGAGTCAGCGCTTATGCAATCATTCACATACCTGGATTCAATCAAACAACACATGCCTTTATTCTCATTTATTTACACATTTTGTTTATTACATTGCCACTCCTAAATACAACATAATTTGCAATTAAACCTTATTTACAATTACACAATCCTTCGTAATTACAGGATTGGAGGCAATTGCATGCTGAAACGGCAGCAAAAGTGCCGATCTTCCATTCCGGAGAGAGTGATCCACGAATCCTGATGCCATGTAGCAAGCTTCCCGAATATGGCGGCACAAACACACGGGAGTTCCTGATCGTGAATCGCATTGGATAAAAAGTTGATTTCGTTATACACAATATGAAGTTTTTCGTTAATTTTGCTGCAGTTAACGACAATTTAATGGATAAAAAGTTAATTTTATTAATTGTATGAAGCTTTTGATTTATTTTCTAGCAGGAAAATGACAATTAGGGGAGGGCATAATCAGGCTTTTTCACAAGTTTGAACTTAAAATATTTTCGGGGGTCGGCCATAGCTTTCAACAGGCCATTTTATAGGAAATTTTTGGGAAACGGCATTATGAACGTGTGTGAAATTAAATTTCAGTCCTAGAAATTACAATTCCTAATTACAGTAGGCTCTAACAATTTATTTTTTTGTATAATGTTTCAGGTATTCTGCTGTTTGATCGCTACAATCGTCAATTCCTCTTGTTCCTCAGTATGCTGTCCATGATGGTGCTCCTAGGAGTTTTGCCCTGGTGTCATAATTTAGTAGCGTACATTTTTTTACTCTTCCTCCTTGGAGCCTTGATGCAGATGCTATATGCAGGTATATATAACATTTTTTGTAGCTCCCATCAGTACTTTTCCGAGCAGAAATTGGTTTTCCTTCCATTCCCCAGATATTTCCATACGCTTATCAGCCATTTGCAAACAAGGACTAAAGAACTGAGCAAACCAAATTTGAACCAGTTATGCTGTCAGTGCTTTGTTTGAGTCTTTTGTAACACTTTTTATTATCCATGTTGTTGTTCAACTGACATGTTTTCTTAGTTTTTTTTTTTTAATCTAATCTTGAAATGTCCACACCCTTCAGAGTTTCAATCTGGATGCTCTTTAATTAATTGATGACACGACTAACTAATTTCATTGTTGTGTATACTGGATCACAATTATTCTTTAGTTGGAAGTGGGGCATGAATCTTTGGAAAATGAACTAATGCCTAAGTATCATGTTCTGATTAAGTTAACATGGCTTGATACAAGTCAATACCAGGAGTGTATAAAGAGTTGCATTAACAGGGGCATAGTAGAGTGGGGGGGGGGAGGGGAGGGGGGTAAAATTGGACCTGGCCAGATTATATAGTTTGTTTCACATTGTGTTTGCAGGAAACTGACTGTGTGATGCCACGTTTCAGGGACAGTATTCTGCAGACAAATCCCTGCAAGGATCATATATCACACTTGTAGACTCTACACAGTTATTGTTAGAGTGTACAAGTAGGATATTTACATCATGTTTTTTTCACTCGTACTGGAAGGAAACATGGTGTCATACGGTCAGTTTCCTGCAAACTATAGTAGGGGGCCTCGCCGTGAATCGTTGAAGAAAAAAAGTAAATCCACCATAAGTTAGGTTATTGAATTTGCAAAAGGGACATAGAGACTCATTGATTAGTATCGAAGTGTCACCACTCAAAACATCAAAACACGATAGCCGAGCAAAGAAAATATTATGGGTTCTCAGACCAAATCAGTTTCAAAACAACTAGGCAACTGGGCATTTTATTATATATTTTTTTCGTATCGCAAAACAGGTACAAAGGATTTTAATTTGAGAAATTTGCTGAACCAAAAAGAACCCACTAACAAAAAACCGAGTCCGAGCCGAGTCCGAGTAATAATGAATACGTACCCACCGGGCCGGGTCGTAGATTTTCATTTTTGCTTTATATGCAGCTTTTTTGACTTAGGTTTCGGTCTTTTTTGTTTTGCTTTCAGTCATTTTCATTTTGCTTTCGTCCAGTTTTGTATTGCGTATAGTATAAATAAACGAAAGCAAAAAAAAAACGAAACCAACTTTAAAAAACTGTAAAACACCAGTAATTCTTTTTTCCAAATTTTTTAATAATAAAGTGAAATGAAAAATAAAATGCATTTTGGTTACTTTGTCTCACAATAGGCCTTCGTTGGCTTTAATCCTTTAAGCAACGATCTGGCCCAAGTGGAGTAACGACGTACATATACGTCAAAATGGGGAAGTGCGGGTCGAAAAATGCAATTTTCAGCCAAAATATCGACATGAGAAAAACTGTAATTCGCTACCTGATATGTTGTGCATCGATTTCTGTAAACAAAACGTTGTTAACAATGTCTATACTTTTATAAAAAGCACTTTAGTTGAGTGCAGTCTTACTAAAAATTTAAAAAATGTGGTATCGTTTCTTTTTCCGAAGTTCAAGAACAAAAAACTGGTCATTTTCGACAGCAGTAGCGATCGAACCATTTGACGGGGCGCCGCCATCTTGGGTTCCTTGAAAAGCTGGAATTCCCCTCTATTTGGGCCTCTCAACTCATTTTCTCGATGCCCGTTTGGCATTGGCCAATCAGATGGAATGTAAGAGGCTGTTTCTGGCGGTCTCGAGCTGCCTTTCCAAAGCAATTGGAAGATCGTGTTTCCTCATTGGCCAGTAGGCACCACGTGACCGATTTGGCTGACGGGCGATTTCACGTGAGCGCTTATGTTCAGTTCGTTGTTGAAAATCACGAGAAAGATGATGTTTCACAACATTAAAAAAATAAAACAGCAGCTGTGATGTACAACTAAAATGGAAAAGCAGCCTATAAACTTTCCGACTATCGCTTATCAGGTGGGAACAACAATTTTTAGCGTAACTATCGCCGACTTACGGACGCATTTTCTCAACACAGAGATTTTCAATTTTAGTTCGTTTACAGCCCGTTATTAAAAAAAAATTGGTTCTCCGAAATTATTAAAGCAATTTATCTGATTTTTTTCTGTGCACGTTAATGAATATCTATTGCGTGCACGTAGATGTAGGGGGATCCAGAAAGTATAAATGAAACTATGAAAATAAACATAATTTTCTCAACAAATAATAATTATTACCCTGTTTGTACTCTGTCGAATTTTTACAAAGTCCGAGTCGGGTCAAAAATAGCATTACCGGGTCGGGTATTTACCCGGACTCGGTCGAACCCTATTAGGAAGTGAGCAATGAGGGATGTAAAGCAAGGAGCAATCTCCACCGTCCTCATTTATGAAGGAGAGGACTGCTGAAGGGAACGCCTCGCTGGCCAAAAGGAAGATTGGTGGTGTCATGGAACATGAAAGTTGTTATGGGATCATCCGGAACCCAAGAGCCACCCCTTTTGCCTTGGCATGATATGGGGAGCAAGGTAGATGTCCGGAGGCAGTTGGCTGTGAGGGTTTATTCCTTGTAAAACTGGCACGAAGAACGGGGCAGTACCAAACTGCCACACAGAGTAATTTGTTATGTGCGAAAGAAGCGGGGATTGGGTGGTCCCTCGTCGGAATGAGACGGGGGAACGTGCAGCCGGAACGGAAGGAAGCGTGTCCTAAGCATCGAGCGTGGTGGCGCCTGTGGAGTTAGTTGTGGATAGTAATGTGGAAGCCAATGTTGAGGCAGATGATGATTCGATGGCACCGGGAGGAAGCACTGTTGTGTCGATGGTAACGTAGGGATGAACGATGTACCTTCGTCTTGGTTGTTGGGAACTGTAGGAGAACTAGTCACAGGATGTGTGGGGAACGTAGCGATAATGTGTAGATCAGCCAAAGGTGATGCTGAATGTAGGAATGTATTATTCGTAGTTGCTTTCAGTCTGCCTTGGTGGGCTTTGTTGGAGGTATGGCATGGGACGGGGAGCGTAGAACCTCTGGAGGAGTGAAGACTGCTGTGCAGGACGGACGAGGAGAGCGTTCCAATGTCAGTGGGATGGAGAAAGTTGTAGCCAAAGATCAGGCATGGCGGGGAACGAGAGGAGTGATGCTTGGAATGGTGACGGGACGGGAACGTAGAACTGGAGGAGAGCCTGGTGATAAAACTAAAAAGTCTGGGGACGTGTAATGGTCTTCATAAGGGATGTCCTTGTCACAGACGAGGTCAATCAATGCAGATGGCTTTGGGAGGCAAGGGACCAGGATCCAGTTGGTGAGGCGGAATGTCGGGATGACAGTCAGGGACGCAAAGGAACGGCTGAAGGTCAGGAATGGGAACGGCAAATGTAGAGATGTCGGAGGAAAGAAGGCCGGGGAGGAGGCAGGTGATACTGAACAGTTGAGTGCTGTACGTGACGTAAGCGAGAGATCTCCTTGTGTATAAGCCAGAGAGGGGAACGAAGCCCTTGAGAGGTCAGAATGCTTGTCCGAAGTTGAGGCGGGCCGACGGAGGGGAACGGAACGTTGTCCGTGACAAGAGAGCATTAGTAAAAGCAGGTGTTTCTAAAGGAAGAAGAAAAAGCATTATGTAAGTGGTGGGAAGCATTCTTTTCCTGTCTCCTCCTTACAGAGGTCTAGTAAAGGGAAGGAAGGGGGTGGTGAGGAACGTGGTGCTGTTGGTCCCAATGGGAGCAATTGCCCCCCCCCCCCCCTTGCCGAGCAGGGGATCGAGAGATGACAGGAGGAGTGTCAAAGCGTTCCGTAAGGGTCGCATCCATATTTCCATGACTAGGGCTTGATTTTAATATCATGTTGAGGAACTGTAGACGGAATGCAGATTCGGAATGCCGGGCGGAATGCAGAGTCAGAGACGGTGGCTAGTTCAAGAGGTGATCTGTTGTTGAGAATGATGCTATCGTTCCTAAGTAGAGTTTGTAAGGAGCGTTGTTGATTGGCCAGGTAATGGTGGTTGGTGCGAAGGTTGGTCACGCAGACCAAGGCCAAAACCAGACGCAAGGCCTCGGTTGTTGGAGACCGGATCTGAAGTCGAGGATGGCTTGTGTAGAAAGCAGTTCGGGACGATTCCGTTGACCGTGTTTAATAATTCTGATAATAAGATCTCTGAGGGATCAGTGTACCCCGGGAACGGAGGTTCAAATTGGTCCGAAAGGGACGGGTTCGGTGAGTAGTCTGAATCGAGCTCATCGTCCGTGGGAGGAACGGGTGGAATTGGTAACGGGTCCGGCGAAACGGAACGTGTAGGTGAATCATTCTTAACGGTATAGGGACCTGTGACGCCTGCGGAAGGTTGGTGGTGCTTAGGAACGGAGGCGGGCCATGATGAGACATAGCCTGAAACCGGTAACTTATGCTTAAAAAGTTCTGAAGGAAAGAGTCCATGAGGGTAGAAGTGAGCGGTTTGTCAGTCCTCTGAGTAGCGGAACGTCCAGTATCCGAAGGTTGAGAGGAATGTAAAGTTTAACCCTTTAACTGCTGAATTAATTTTCTATCTCCACAAAAGAAGGGGTAACCTGGACAGGACTCAAACTAGCAACTTGAAGGAGCTCTTTAACTTCAGGCACATGCCTCTACCAGCTCGGCTACGGCCGTCTCTATAGTCGGCTTGTTAAGAGAACCTAGTATTGTTGACGTTTCTCCATTGTTGGCCATCTCGTGCATACTTTGGACTCTGTTCTTAGGACTCAAATCTGTGCTTGTGTTTTTGGCGAGTATACTCGTCGCCAGCACTTTAAGGGTTAAGGCAGGCATATCGTTCCTTTGTGCGTGAGAGTCCCTTGGAAAGGGAATGTAGGTTTCGCATCTGCGGAGTCTGGCAACTGAGAGGAGGAACCATCCCTTGGCATTCCTTCGCTTATGGCATTGGAACTGTGGGACGCGGAACGTAGGTCGAGGAACGCAGCGGAATCAAAGTTAACAGCACGGCGGCTAGAGAAGAAAAGGTGTAACAGCATCTGTTTTGTGGCATGGGACGTGGATCAAGGCGGATAGGAACGCAGGCCAGGGCGGACTGTATCGGACAGTATTTGCCTAGGACGGTGGTGATTTTTTTTTTTGAGTCTGGGAGGGGTCAAAGTGTCGGTCCGAGGTTGGAACAAGCCTTTCAGGAGAAGGATAAATCGGTGTTTGTAGCAGTGACAAGATGCTGGTGTTCTTGAGGGGTGCAAGCGTCCCTCCCCCCTCCATTACCAGACCGAGGGCTAGCAGTGAGAAGGAAGGATCACATGAGGAACGTGATGCTGGACGCGCCGGAGGCCGGAATCAATTCATCAAAGAGCGTACAAACTCTCCTTGAGGAAGGCAGTAGTGAGAGGAACCAGTGTCTCAGAGGAACGAGAAAGTGGGAGCCTTGGACCGAAGGTTCGGTTCGCAACGGAGTCGTCTTGAGAAGCGCATGTTGGGGCGTGCTGGTGGCAACGAGGAACGTGAAGGCCGGAATGGACGTGTGAGGGACACACAAAACCAGCCAAGGCCAAAACAGGCCGCAGGAGAACGTCCCAAAGGAACGTAAGTTGAGGGAACGAAGGAACGTGGGGACATAGGAACGAAGGAACGTAGGTTGAGGCACGAGGATTGGACCTGTTAAGGAGCAGTGATTAGCACACCTGTATAGGTCGGAGGTCGAAGAAAGGCGAGGGGACTGCATCGTCAGACTATATATCAGAGAAAGGGGCTGCGCAGTAGGATGCGCAGATGGTGACTGCGCGGACGGATAGCGTACTCTTTGATGTAAACAACAGCATCTAATGCTGGAGGGAAGGAAGGCGAAAGCTGACAGCAGGCGGTGAAACGGCCCAATCCAAGAAGGCTGCACAGAAGCAATGCGCGGTGGGGAGGGGAGCCGAGGGTGAGGAACGTTGCTCATCCGAACTGATCTGCCTACCGCCCAAACGCAATGATGACATGAGCCGTCCTGGGCAAGAGCCAAGGGGAATAGCGGCATCGAGGAACGGCGGCAGCGCGGGACAGCGAAACGAAGAACGTGAATCTGACGTGACGAACCCCTGGTGTGCAAAGAAAGGACTGTTCTTCAGGAGGTGGAACTGGAGTAAACCCAAAGGAACGTCCTCAACGCAAGATGGGCCACCACTGAAATAGGAATGAAGGTAACGTCCATCCGCGGGGTGGCGGTATGCGGAATGGGACGTGGAATCCTGTACGGATCGTCAAAGGGGATGCTCAAAGAGCGACCACTCGTGGTGATCGCCCTAGGAGAAATGATGCCACTAGGACGCTGCGCTAGAGCTTATATAAGCTGGCCCAAGCCCGCGCATGCTCAGTACCGTACGAGCCCGGCAGGAAAGACAACACTCAAGCTTCTAGGAGAATAAATGCTGAAAAGGGGGAAACTGCTATAAAACAGGTAATTTATATTTTCGTCGGCTATAAAAAATAATAAATAGCACGTTGAATTCTTACTAAGTTCTGTAACTTATAATAAATATCAGTATAAACATGAAAGCAGAGATACACACTATAGTAATAAAAAAAAAAACCAATTAATTATTGGGGATGCAATTCCAAAGGTCGACGTATTACAGAATGCAAGTTACACAACAGAATCGCCTACTGCACCTTAAACCTATATGCTAGGGTGCGGTATTTGCACTCTGTAGCTCAACACCTGTCTAATTAATGACCGCTGCGACAACATATTTTTTTTATCATTTAAATGATTAACCTCGAAGAAAAAATAATTTGCAGGCTTGAGTTTGTAATTAAATACAGCTTAGTACTTTTTGTTCTACATAGATTAGCGCAGCGTAAAGGCAGACGGTTCACATTTTTATTGCTTCAAAAATATGTCAACGGAAAGCACTGGTAGACTCTGCAACTTCTTGCCAACTAAAAAATAATGGTGCCTATGCAAAACGTAGCTGCAAATCAGTTGAGCCTGATAAGCTTTCTACCTCGACGAGGACCTTAAATTGTTACACTATGTAACAATATGGTACTGGTCAGGTTTCTTAAGTGACTAAACTTTCAAGTTTCAAAAGCTCGTTTGGACTGTGCGCTGCAGTTTATTATTTTGTTGGGGTCGGGGGGGGGGGGAGATAAGATAAATATATTGCACTCGAGTTGGTATTTTCACCCCTTGCTTAGTTTTCGTAAAACTCTATAAAGTCAAAGTTTGCACACATTAACAAACCTAGACGTATACTACGTCTTGCTAACTTTCATCTCCAATCTGGTGTCTTCTTAGATTTTTCAGACCCACTGCATCACTCTTTCCTTCTGTAGTGCAACTTTTGCAACTGGTCCAACATTTTTATTGATCCCTGCAATTCATGTGCACAATTCTTGTTCGTACATGCCTCTTTGAGACTAACTTTTGGTTTTTGCTGACTAACTTCAGAAATATTTAAACTAGCATTCAAAATCTCCGGAAAAACAATTGAAATGGTGTACTCGGACGTAAAAACCGGTAAATTTTTAACGAAGTTATCGAAAAACAGTATTTTCCGATAGTTCAGGAAACAATTAGGCACAATTTCAGAACACAATACTATACCAGTATTCGCAAATTGTCGACAGATCGGACACTCTTCTGATCAGGCGCTATGATGGCTAAAACTTTTTCTTACGACATCGGAATCACTTTTTGAACTTAGCGTTCGCGCTCGTGGCTAGTGCCTCCTTCCGTATGTGTTGGGCTCGTTGTTGTTCCAACAGTTGGACAGCAGCTCGGTAAATCCTCTCTCATGAGAAAACGGATTCTCGGGTTTGAGGGGCCTTGCATGTTCATGAGTGTTGCGTTATTTCTCACGTGCTGTTGATTGCCAGTCATTCCAGTCCACGAAGGTGTCTATCTAAAGGGAAATTTGATTTAAGAAACGTGGTAGTTCTTTCCCATCCGATTTTATGCTTTGTCTCCACGTGGTGGGTGGCGATGCTGTTTTCATTTACTTCATTACGTGTGTCATCCATATGCTGTTTAACCCTCATGCGGACTCCCTTTCTCATCTCACTGATGTAAACTGCGTCGCACCCATCACATGGAACTTGATCAACACCCTTCCTAGTATTCCGTGTGCTAAAGTGATGTTCTCTCCAAGATGCGGAATACTAGGGAGGGTGTTTATCGAGTTCCATGTGATGGGTGCGATGCGGTTTACATAGGTGAGACGAGAAAGGGAGTCCGCACAAGGGTTAAACAGCATCGCCACCCACCTCATGGAGACAAAGCATAAAATTGGATGGAAAAGAATTACCATGTTGTTTAAATCAAATGTCCCTTTCGATAGACACATTCGTGGACTGGAATCACTGGCAATCCAACAGCATGAGAGAAATAATGCAACACTCATGAACACGCAAGGACCCTCAAACCCGGGAATCCGTTTTCTCATGAGAGAAGAATTTACCGAGCTGCTTTCCAATTGTTGGAACAACAACTAGCCCAACAAATACGGGAGGCCGCGCCAGCCATGAGCGCGAACGCTAAGTCAAAAAGTGATTCCGATGTCGTAAGAAAAAGTTTTAGCAATCATAGCGCCTGATGAAGACAGACGAGTGTCCAGTCTGTCGAAAATTTGCGAATACTGGTATAGTATTTGTGGTTTGAAATTGTGCGTAATTGTTTCCTGAACTTTCCTTTATTTGACCTTCACACCATTTGGATTATTTCCTACCGATTTGTACAAATGCCTCCTCAATTTCCATAACATTTAAAAATTAAAGTTTCATTAAAAATCTCACTTCAGCAAATTTGTTGGGCAAATTATTATTTCTTAATAAAAAAAATTGCAGAATGATTATTTTTGTGCATGGTTTTTATTTGGGTGTATGATTATAATGTTACAGAACACAAATGGGCATGTTTATATTGACCGTACACTAAACAAAACTGTTAATTATGGCCCCATTTACAACATTAACATTGATAAAACTTTTTATTTTCAGGAGGTAATGTCCTTTGTTTGGACCTTTGGGGAAAACAAAGCGGCCCTTTCCTGCAAGCAATTCATTTCAGTCTAGCTCTGGGCATCTTCCTCGCACCTTTGCTTTGCAATGCTATAATGATGGGTAACACTGGTGTATCCATGCCAGACAAACCCATCTTGATCAACTTCAACAACAGCCAAGCTCTAGCATTGCCGGCATCATCTCTATTTGGTGTGCATATTTCTTCGTCAGGAGTCTATTCACGCCATCGACGCCAAGCACCCACTTATTCGCAAGCCTCTCCATTGAATCTCACAGAACCTTTGCCTGAAGTGACCACTGCGCCGCCTTTACTAGTTGTGAATAAATCGGTTGAAAGTAACAGCACACCTTCTGTAGTAGTGATGACCCAATCCCACTTTACACTGCTCGGGGAAAATTCAACTTCAACTGTAAGCTCAATTATTACTTCTAACAGTACTGCAGCGAGAGGTGCAGTCACTCCAACAAATGCAACAATTGTTGAAACTGTGGTAAATACAACAACGCCTAGTACCAATGTGTCCGACACAACACTCAACGAATCAATTACTGTAAAGCCTTCGCACAAGCCCAAGCCTTCCATCACGGACGCCAAACACCTCAAGAAACATCCTGATCCTTGGGCTCGAGAGCCTGATGACTCCAAGAAAACTGCGCCTAATCCTGTGCCAGCCCCTGCCGCACCCACTTCTCTCGTCCAGCCCACAACAGTTGTTCCCATTCAGACGAATGGTTCTTCAGACAATAGCAGTGGAACCGTTGTTAACTCCACGGATGTTTTGTCTGTAAATGGCTCAAGTTTAATACTTAACTTGACAAGCAGTATTGCAGTTACAACTCCGTTTTCAACTAACAGCACGAATGCTACACCTACAACTGGCACTTTAGAAAATGTGCCACAATCAACAGCTCAAACATTAAACACCACTGCTGCTAACCAACTTATGAATCGTACTGCACAGCACACTGGAAGTAACAGTAGCACAGTCGTTGACCGTGACAACAAAACTGTTGACAAACTTCCATCAATCGTAATGGCAAATTCAACTGTCCTGTCAAGTACCACTACAGAAAGTACAACTACCAGCGCTGCTGCTGAAACCTCTGAGAAGGAACATCTGGATAAAAATATGGAACTGAAAAGTCCCGAGGCATCTGATGGTAACAGCACACAGGAAACGAGTCAGTTTCTTGGTATGTCGAACGATTCACTAGAAACACATACATCCCCGAAATCAGAAGTCAGCACTATCTCACCACCCGGTGACTCTTTGCCAGCAACAGAACAACAGTATTCCAACATTGCAGAAAGTTTGTCCACTGACGGGGACACACTTCACAGTGCAACATCATCAGAACCTTCTATTGTGGCTTATGCACCTATAGGTTTAGAAGCATCTATGGGTAATACCAAAGCCGCCTTTACCACCGAAAAACCTGCAGATGTAACAGTAGGGATGGTTTCACCAAGCTTAGTAACAACTCTTCACGTTAGCACCGAAAGCAATGTAATTCTGTCAGAACAGATTTCTACAGCAGTTACCAACTACACTGGTAACAATAATAGCATTGTAGCCGACAGCTCTGAAGAAGGGCCTAATGTTACAGTTCACCACAAACCAAGTACTTTTAATAACCAAACCGAAGACTCGCCACAGCTTTTAGACGACTTGCTGAATAGGATTTCAGAGATGGGAGTAACCAAAGTGCACATTGTCTATGTTGTGATGTCTGTTATTGTGCTTTTGACATCGTTGGTGTTTCTTTCGTTTCTATGTCATAATCCGCGTGAACTGCGTTCCAAGCAGGAAGAAGGAGTCAAACCAGGCATGCAAGAAGGAAAGTTCACGTCCATCATGGTTGGGCTCATGTTCGTCATGATTATCTTTTACGCAAGTGCAGAGCTCGTCTTCAGTCAGCTTTACCTAAGCCTAGTGTGGCAGAGTAGTGCACATTTGTTACGCAGCCGTGGTTCCTTACTCATATCAGTTTTTTGGGGGCTGTACGCATTTAGTCGCGGCACCTCTATTTGCTGTACCAATGGCTTTCGTCCGGCAACCATGCTGCTAGTTGATTTGGTGTGCTGCATTGTCAGCGCGGGGACGCTCGCCATTTTTGGGTCGGAAATTGAGAGCTTGTTGTGGTGCAGTGTTGCTGTCATGGCGATCGGTCTGTCTTCGATTCTTCCGTATTCGCTTCTTTGGCTAGAAGAGTACATCCACATCAGTAACAAGACGGCTTGTATTCTTCTCATGGGTGGTTCTGTTGTGAATCTTGTACTTTCTTTTATGTATGGCCACCCAGTCACGGTGTCACGTTCACTTGTTATTTACTTGGTGTTGACATGCTGCATTTTTGCTCTACTCATTTTCGGCATCATGTGGCGACTTGCCACGTGGCGAGGAGACAAATATGGTCTAAACTGTAAAATGGATGTTCGATACCAATTGGCGAGTCAAGTGGATGAAGAGGAAGATTCGTTCGAGTTATCGTCTGGTAATAGTTCTTTGTACTTGCTGAACAATGGAAATAACCAAAATGGCCACACATCGTGGGATTCAAGGACAGAACCGACATTGGCATACTTGCCTTTGAAACAAAAGAAAACAAAGTGGAAGTAATGTGTACAGGTTAATAAGTTTTAGAAGTCTAGTCCTTCAAGTAAAAGGATGAAAAGGGGATTTAAAATCACAAAAGTTTTGTGTCGGTTGTAAAAGCAAACATTCAAATTGACAATCGATGTAGTTTGGTCTGCTGTGCAAACTCTTTGTGTACGTTGCAACGCCTTTGGTTTGTGGCACTGGTTGACACTCACAATCATACGCAACGGATTTAAAAAATGTGGACCGATTTTATAAAAGAAAAGTAGGTGTGTGCCGACTACCTACCAAAATCAAGAAGTATGACGGTCATGTCTCTTTTTGTGTTTTAGATCTTGTAAATATGCAATAACCTATAGTTTTTTATTTTTGTTTTCTTTGAATGTGATGGTATCCTATTAAAAACTGTAAAGACTATCCATTACACATAATTGTGCATAATTACTATTGCTTTTGAAGGCTAAAAGATTAAAGGCAATCATCTCACTTTTTAGTAGTGCTGTTTTGAAAACTTATGCCCGACACGAGAACTAGTCATGCTTCGCAAAGCCGTGGTTCGTTTACATAAGGAGAGCATGCCGCAGTTCCTCGACTCATGGTCTTGGCCTGGACTCCTAGTACAGATGAGTCTTTACGTCCATTTATAAATAAACAAAAATGTTTCAACTGCGAACTCCCTTGCAAAGTCTTTCTGGTAATGATGTACAATGATGAAGTGTGAACATGACAGCAGACCTAGTCTAAAATAAATTCTTCATTGTCTTGTGACAAGGGGAGAGGCACTGATACTAAATTATTTAAAGTATCCTAAGTATTTTATAACCAGACAGAATTGTGAAGCAGTAGATTTTATCTTCACCGTACAAGCCAGAACAACAATTTTTAAAGTGATTCTGTACGAATAACGATACAGTCAAAACTTTTTATGAAGATGTCTGTTACACTTGCCATGCCAAGCTATTTGGTCTTGTCCGCAACATTTTGGGTAACCAGCACCTGTGTGTTTCTCCAACCACAAGAAATTCTACTTAATGCCTGTTAAAAATAATTTTCAGTTTCTCCCCACTCCTCCGTAACAAAAAATATGGTATAAAGAAATTTTCCAGCTACTTGGCTTTCACTATAACCTCCTGAATCCTGGCATCCTTTTAAAAAGGCATTCTACAAGACGGGGTAAAAAGTAAGTCGCCAGGCAAACCATGAGTGTTGTAGGGGATCCCAAGTAAAGTGAGCAGGAACAACATAGTAGCCTGCGTCCTCTTCTCCAAACCAAGTGGATGTCATTTCGAATTCCATGGCTGATGCAAGTTTAAAAAAAAAGTTTTTGATTCAGGAGGACAAAGAGCTTTAACTGTATGCCTAAGAAATATTTTCTGACAATTTTTTTTTATGAATGTTGGTTACCATATTACCAATATCTGTAACAAACACTTGCACATAGAAGTTGTGTACATCAAACATATTTCATGTTATTATTTCCCAATGCAGAAATAGTTACTTTTATTTTTTGGGTATCATTGGAAAAGACAAAGACTGTTTTGTTGTGGCACTAAGGAGAATACACCTCGGTAGGCTAAATTTTGTGCAATTAAAGTTGTGTGAGAGTCAATAATTTCAATTCGTGTTGTGTCAAGCCGAAGTTTGCAGCAAAAGAGTTAAAGTTTGGAGTATTTAGTGAACTTTATTTGCAAGTTCTTGTAAATGTACATTCCTCCCTGTTGGTTTCGTGTATGGCTCATTTTGCAACAACACTACAATGGCATTAATTTTTTTTTTCTTGTGTGAAACTGTTTTGGTACATTCCCTCTTTGCCTAAGTAAATGTTGCAAAGGCTATTTCGTGCAGGATGCACGACTATAGTGAGAAGGTACGTTCTTTTAATTTGTTTGGCATAAGTAAACTGCTGCTTAATTGATTGTGTGGTCCTTGTTTAGTTTAACAATTAAAATTAAGTTTGTTACAATCTTTTAAACCATGCCACTGGTAACTTAGTACGTTTTCGGAGGCAATCAGTTTGGTGTATTATGTACACTACCTGGAAACGTTAGGTCATTTTAGTTACGATAAGCCATTTCAAGACTTGACAAGTATAAAATTCTAACAGATTATCAATAGGCTGGAAAAGTTTGGAATTAACTCGCATCCAAATAAAGTTTTTTATGATGAAAATATTTGTTGCACTAAATCGCTTTGAAAAGCCTTGCATTGGCTACTGTGTAGAAACAATATGAAATGATAATTTTGTTTTGTTTTTACACTTAAATAAGGTATAAGTTTTACAGTGATTCACACACGTTTTAAGTACTGCAAAGTACAAGCAAAATTTGCCATCCGAAGTGAAAATTTTTAGAAGTTGTTTCAATTATCGGTTATCATTAAACGTTTGTTTGTAAATGGTTCTGTTACATATTAACCAAATGAATGTTCACAAACACTTCCTCTATCCAAGGTTAAATATATCATAAGAAAACTTGTTTTACTTCACTTATGAACTAAACTCCAGAGAATACAATTATTTGTCCTGTGTAAGGCAAAACTTCAAAGGTACATACTATGCTGGAATGGTGACCCAGCCACGATTTCACTTACAGGTCAGTAAGAGTTAAGATAAGAGTCCGTGTAAGAAATACTGAATGCATGGGAACGGAGCTACCTTGGAAGTTTAAATGGATACGAAGGGGTAAGGGAGAAACGATGAATACTGAACGAAGCTGCAGCCACTAAAGCTGTGGTGGTCTATAAACGGAGATAAAAATCTGTTCAAGCAAATTAAACAGTTATAGGCTACACGTTCAATCATTGTGACCACTACTACTACTTGGTTCTTGCTAAAGTACGACTCTCAAAAGGCTCAAGAGCTAAGTTGATTTTTTTGTAGAGGTCTAGTTTCCTAGGCATCTACTCCAACACTTGGCAGTTTGTCTATAGGCTTGATTTTTGTCTAGTTTGCTTCCGATTTCATTTTGTGAAGATTATAACAAAAAGTGTGCGATTTACTTGAAACCAACTTGATGGGAAACCTTTGCCATATGGATAGGAAACCTTTGGCATATGGATAGGAAACCTTTGCAAAGTCCCTGAAAGAAGTGACTGGCCAGGATATGAGAAATTGCCAGTCTCACTTTAAATACAGCAAAATGGCTTTGTTTACTTTGAGAGTTACCAAATTTACTATTTAACATACTTGCGTTAAAATGTTGAGTAGTTAAATGGTGAAATTTTTATAATCGGCAACTGTGCCATCTTTATTGCATCACTGCAGTCAAGTGGCAACTGCCATCAATTAGATGGGGGAGGGGAGCCAAATCCAACCATGCACTGGGAGCTTGTGACAGGTCCTTGGGGACCTGTGACAAGGAGGGCAAGCACAGTCAACTTCCAATAGTGGTAAAAAGACTTCTCTGGACATTGTCTTGGGCCCTGCCTGCCATGATCAGGATTCCCAGTTCAATTTACTAGAAGGTTCCAAAATTGGGCTAGTTTATCTACATGGCATTTGATGGCTTGAAATGTACAGCTGATAGAATTTAACTTAAAATGAAAGCCAAGTTTTAATATATTGTTGTTGACCCCCCCCCCCAAATTGACTGTCTCAGTCCTGAGATAATCTTAGCAGTTGAAAAGGAAGTTAATTCGACAAAATCTCTTTCCTCCCCCTAAAATTGCTAAAGTTTGCTTTTTTTGTTGTTGCAACTCTTTAGCGAAATATATGGGACTGGAGGCAGTGAATGTGAATTTTGAAATGAAATACGTTTCCCTACGTGACTTGATTAATTTCAGCAGCTGTTAAGTTCAGCTTCAAAGAACACCTGGCAGTACTGACCATATCAGGCCATACTTTAAATTCTTGTCCGAACTAAGCAGCTGTATGTTTTCTGAACAACTTTTTAATCAAGTTTCATGCTTGTTTTTATTCTTTATGAAATACTAATGAAACCATTTCTTCTGACGAAAATCTTTCCAGGCTTAAATCAAAACTATCAGTTTCTAAAATGAAAAAAAAAAAACATAATTGAGCTTGGCAATATCTACAAACTTGAAACATGTTTATAAGATTAAAATCAAAGTTAAACTTTTAATTGCATAAAAAATTATCAAAAACTATGCGTACCCCCTCCCTCCCCCTCACCCTCTCTTGTTAATCTGCATTCATTAGATCTTGCAATTCAATTGCGTGTGTAAATTCTTCATAAAATTGTATAAGTGCTTAGTTGCTATCACTTAGTGCAGAGGACTTATGGGGCCGTCCATCTAGCATCGTCCCTCGGGCGCATGCCGATTTTGGCCGTGATCCGAGCACTTTATAGACTGAAATTAAGAATTTTCTTTGACCGTGCCCTTGTTTGTTTGGCTTGTCATTCATCATTCTAGTAGATTATACAACCTACATATTTTAATGTACATTAAGCTGTATATTTGTGCCTGTACATAATTGTGTGTATCCTTTGTAATCCAATAAAGCGGCTTACAAGATTCTCGGCTATTGTCCTTGTCTGTCATTCATTTGTATCTTTTATTCCTCTTCAATTATACTAAAATTACTATTTTAAATAAACACAAACCCTATGTACCAAAGAGCTAATTAGTTTTACTCTTCATTAGCTTATATTCTTTGTAGTCAAGTTTTGAATCAGCTTTGTGGAAATAAAAAGCTAGTTTTATCACCTTATATGGTGTTCTTCTAATGATACCAATACTATGCTATCCAATACTATGCTTATGCCTCTGGGGATAAGAATAAACAGAACTAGCTGTACCCCTGGCGTAGCATACGCCGGTTTAGCCGGTTCCCGCATACCTGAGCGAAATATTGTAGTGGACAGTATGGAATGAAAAGGGTAGCGCTTTTCCCCTCTTCCCCCCCCCAACCTCTCCTCCGCCCTCCCCGTTGGTTTGGTTTAATTCAATCCCCCCCCCCCCCCCCCAACCCCTTTCCCGTCCCGCACCGCATCCCCAACCCGGTTATCCCCATCCCTTCTCCCCCTCCATTTTAATCCATGCTGGCTTGTTTATGGCAGTAAATGTCTTTTTTCAATGGAGGACGCTCAATTGCCCGTTTCTCCGTTCTGATTCCAAGCAATGGTCGTGCATGCAGTGATTGTTACTGAACCAACTTTGAAACTCTTCAAGTCGGCTGTAAGAGGTAGCATTATTAAAGCAATATTTCGATTGTTACAGGCCACACCCGTTTGTTTGTCATTGTCGGTCGCACGCCCTCTTTCATTATAGTGCATAAGATGAATTTGCTTGCCCAACCTAAGAGTATTTATATATAGATATTTCTTACTTGCATTACAGCACTTGTGAACAAAATCACCTCATCTCATTTGCCTGCCAGGAAGGAAATGCCATGCCATCAAAATTGTGTGCAATCTCATTGGCAAAGGTACATGGTCCTAATTTCTAACTCCATTGCAGCCAATGTTTTATAGGCTGTCATGTGCATGCGCATAGAAGTAATCTAATGGTTTCACTAAGTGTGAAGATTTCGTCGTGAAAACCATTTAATTCTGCACCCAAAGTACAGAACTTAAAAAATAAAGCTAACCACTAGAATCAACTAATCATATTTTGGTTTCTAAATGCAAGCTTTTGCTGGAAGCTGTAACCAATTTATTGGAAAGCCGACAGTATTGAAGTGCCACTTGTCAACAATGTAGTATGTATTTCTGTGCATTTGCTCAGTGGCAGTACTCCACATGTGGTTTTGTGTTATGTGCATTCAACTTAAATGCCTGCTCAATGCGGCTATTATGGTATATGTGAGACATTTAAGGATTACCCTTCTTTGCCGGGGGGGGGGGGGGGGGGGGACACAACACAGTTTTTCATTGTTTGTAGTAAATGTGTTCATTTGTGAAAAATCCATATGGGGTTTTACTCGACTTGAAATCCAAAGGTTCCAATCAACATACTCGAGGGTTGATATTTTTCGACAAACTTTTGTCTTCTTCAGGCTTACTGAAGTTCCAGATCTTTCCCTTGCTGCATTGGTACCCAAAGCAAGACCCCTCCCCTACTGTCCATGCTGTCACATAGTTGTTTGTCATTCATTATAGCTTAAAGGTCCATAGTTTGTTATTCATTATAGTTTGTTAGTCCAAAATGTACGCTTAAGCCAACTCCCACTTGTCAACAGCTAGCTACAGGCCTGGTTATATAATGCTAAATTAGTGTTGCAACGGTAAAAAGTCTAAAGTGAAATATTTCAAATAATTCTTTCCCAAATATCAACATCTACTGGAAAGTCAACTTCAATTCCAGATAAAAGATCATCTGTTAGAGTGAAAGGATTTCTAGACACAATGTCAGCAAATGACCAAACTACACAGGTAGACCCCTCAGCCGCAGCGATAGCCGAAGCAGCCGCCGAAAATACAACAGCCGCATATGCGCCGCATTTTTGTTCGGCTAGCCATGTCTTTTTAGATTGATTTATTTTTTTTGACAACTAAGTTTGCTTGAACAGTAACTTTGCCTGATCGAATTTTGACGTCATGAGCAGTTTTTAGAGGCATTTCCGCGTATTTGAGGGTCAAAAAATCAAATTGCTGCAATGAAAGGTACATCCGAAGCATAATTTAGTTATCTTTCATATAGACACTAGTCTCATCTTTGTAGGTGCTTTAGTTCAAGTGGAGTAGCCATGCACGCACGAACATGATAAAAACATCCGTTTTTAAGGATGTGGTCGATTACGTATTTTTAAGTTAACTCAAGTTTGCAGAAAACTAACAAATGTGTTTAATTTTAACGTTAGTCGTTACATAATTGCGTCATTTGAATTTATTTCCTTTGTCAATATAACCTATAATACACAGCATATTTTATTTGTTCCGTTAAAAATTGCTTAGATACTTAAAACTTAATGGGGCATAAAACTAAAATACAAGAATTTTAACTAGTTAAAATTGGTTTTTACTATCATAAAAATTACGTACCTTCAGTTCTTATGCTAAATTAGCTAATTTGGCTTTTCCCATGCTCAAACTCAAAATTCTATGATTTTGACTTCGTCTGTTGCCTGTTTTCCCTGCCAGGCGCGCCACACAGTATACCTGCTGCAACTGCCTGCCTCCCGTGGGGAAAACCCCATTCGCTTTTGAACCTTTCTTGGTAGTCAGCAGGGAGGCGGGCGGGTTGAACTGAAGGTAAGTAATTTTTATGATAGTAAAAATCAATTTTAACTAGTTAAAATTCTTGTTTCTTACTATCTGCAAAACTACTTAGGCTACCTTCAGTTCTTATGCTGACTTTGTCTGTAAGGTGGTGGGAGGTACACGCACATACATTTTCTAAACCCATCATTAACTGTTAAAACTCCACACACTCACCTCCTATCGTTGTCCCTTTTCTGCATGGTGTCGTCCTTGATCTTCCTTGGTCCGGGCTTGTCTCATATGCCCTTTTGATAACTTGGCATATCCAGTTACCAAATTTGAATGGTGTTACTTTCCTGTTGATCACTTCCCCCGTTGTCTTGTCGATGTCCATGAAAAGTGGTGTTCTTCCTGCGCTCTGATCGTCCTTCTTTTCCTCTGCGGCCGTCCTTTCCAGATAATATTTCAGTGCTCGAATTGGGCACTGAAGTTTCTCCTCACTTCCTCTTGGTTTGCCGTGTCCTATGGCGTGTATTACGACGGGTGTCGGTGTCTTGTCAGGTCTCGAGTTTTTCGCCCTGAAGTCCGCTGGAAAAACCAGACATACTGACGACCAGTCTCTCGTGAACCGAATGTGGCCATCTCCTCTTGAGATGGCCGCCACTTCACTTTGTCTTGCCGTCGACGACAAGGCTACCAGGAAGACAGTTTTTAGTGTTAACATGCTCATAGAAGCTGTGGCTAACGGCTCATATGGTGGTTGGGATAGGCTATTCAAAACGAAAGGTAGGCTCCATTTCGCAAAGAGACAGCGTGTTCTTGGTCTCGCGTTTTCAAAGGCAGTTATTAGCTTAGTAAGAATGGGGTTTAATGGGGGAAACCGTGTGGATTCCTTACTTATACTATACTAGCAGTTTTTGCAGATATAGCTTTCCCTGTTAATTGACTTGCTGTGTCTTGCAACCAGCTTGTTAGATTTCTTTCATCCTGCAATGGTTGAATTTGAAGGTTTCCTGCTGTTATAGCACTTCCAAGCTGAGATATTCATGGTGGTGTTTCCAAATTTGCTTCATCTTCCCGTGCTTTCGTATTTGGATTGAAATTCCATACAGTAGATCTGCCTCATTTGGGTTCGTTTCGATACTATTGCCTGCAAAGTTCTGTTGGTTTTCACGCACTTTGCATGGAGGTGGTACCATGTTGTGCACTGGCTTGGTGCGAGCGGTGTTATTTAGTTCGTTTTTATTTGCGTCACTCACCTGCAATTTCTGTATTTCTCTGCCCAACTTTAATTTTCTGCAGTTATTTCCTCAGTTGGTTCTCTATTAAAATTGCAGGCTAACAATAACTATCTATTTTCATCTGCCAATGTATCTAAATGTAATTTCATTTGTTACAATCTGTGGTGGTTGACTCATTCAGAGCTACCATCTAGCAGTAAATAATGCAAGTTAAGATTGTCGGGCGATCGATTCTCAAGGTTTTTGCCATTAACACTGGAGTTCATGTTTTAAATTGAAAATTTTCTCACTAGAATTTTCAATTTTCAAGATGCGTCATTTTTCGCTCGAAGAGTAGTGTGGTCCCTTACATGCAACGGTGTGTTCGTTTCTGGATGTTTAATTTTTTTCGGGGGGGGGGGGGGGGTGAAGGTGGCCTGATTGCCTCATATGCCAGAGGTCCCGGGTAAGAGTCCTGCCCTCAGCCACCCTGGCATTTTCGGGAAGAGAAGAGCCCTGTGATGTCTCGTGCTCATGTAGAGTGTGGCAAATACTAACCTAGGAATTTCCAATGGGATATACCTAGCAAAATTGTCCTGCTCTCCTCCTGGTGCTAAGGCTTGGTGTGTGTCAAAAGCTAATGCTCATTGAATTTGTGCCCTTGTGCTGTGTGCGTGTTTGTCATGATTTCACGGGAATGTGTTACCTTCTGCAACAAATAGTCCCTCCTATCTTCACTGCAATCTACAATTTTACTGCTAAACTTCTCAAACAAGAAGATTACTGCATGGCTGGAAACCGCGTCACTGGACCATTAGTTGGCTGACTGTCTCGGAGAGCAGCTGAGTGAAGAGATGGGAAAGGTTAGTACTTTTTCACTTTGTGATCTTTAATATTCAGTAGAGTTAAGGGTATATATGATAGCGTTCTGAGTAGCTGACTCGGGGTTCGAGTGGCCCTTCTCTAACTTGATTAAAAAATTAATCCTGGCTGCTTCCCAACCAACATACCCTTTGTATAGGCAATTCAGGTACGGCGCATGCGTGGAAGTGGTCGCCATCTTAATTATTGAGTGCATAGACAGCTCAGTGAGTGAAGGACGGGTGGGTAATTGGGTAGCTAATCTACGGACAAAAAGACATTTACCCATTCATGCTGTGGGAATGGGAAATCGTGTTTTTTTTTTTATCCCAGAATACCTCCAAAAATCTAGAAATACCAGCAGGCTCGGACTTGCCTGGGTGGCTGGGTGGTGATCGCCGCTCGAGACCAGCCAGGCCCTTCCTCCTTGCGTTCAGTTCAAGTTATCACCAGGGCCTTAACGTTCACTTTCTCCGTGCTTTCTGTGAATAGAGGAGAGAAACGCGCTTATTTTCCCCATCTCTCCCAGTCCCCTGCGTACTTTTGGCTCTCTGACTGTACGGCGTATTATTGCTTTAAATGTTGGTGAAATTACCCGATTCTAATCGGATCAAGCAGGTGACACACATAAGGAGATGCTTCCTACTTTGTTGTAACTTCAGTCAGGCCCGTTGAAAAGGGGTACAGTCTGTTCCGGGCCCTAATACTTTTGCCCAAAAGTGGGGGCCTCCCATCATCCCCGGTCGCAGAAAGAAAAGTGATTAGCGGAGGGGCCCTGGCCGAGAATTTTGTCCCGTGCCCCACCATTCCTCTCTACGACACTGCCTTGAGCTTGAAAAGCTATCCCTCTGTCTCCTCATTGTGTGGTATGCATCTCGAATATCATGCTAAATACAAGCCTAAGCCTGGACCGAAAAGCATTCAAAAAACATGAAAAAAAGTTTTGTTAAGCACTGGTGCTGACAAAAAAAGCAGCAAAAGTTAAATATATTAAGCTATGAGCACTGTATACAGTCAAAGTAAATCACGGTAGTTGGCCAGCAGAAATGGAAATTCCTTGCCAGTACTTTTAAAAATGTAACTGCACGTGATGTGGCAATTATGGGTAAGGCTGACAAAACACATGTTACATAATTTTGGTTTACTGAGGGGAGGGATTCGACTCGTGAAATCTCCAATCATGGTTGGTACAATAGGCTAGAATAAATCTCCGAATTGCTGAAGTTTCCTGATAATTGCTTACTCCTAATATGCCCAGAAGACGAACACAATTTTCAGTTGCCGATCAGTTCAGCTACTTCAGGCAGCTAAGCCAAATGCTACCACTGCTAAGCCACCACTATTATTGTTGTATTGTTTTTTTTTTCCAGTAGCTACAATTCATAACAAGCAGTCCATTCGTAGCTGAGCAGAATTTAGCTAGGCTATTGCAAAGAACATTTCACTTCTTGAATTTTCTCTTCAGAAAACTAATGAAATTTCGCGGAAATCTTATATTTTTCTGTAATTAACTGATAATTCAAAAACTTAGTTTTAATGCTGCCACCGTCAATACTAAAACAAATAAATTACGTAAAAGGCGAGGCAGTGTTATATTAAAAAGCAATTCTAGCAGTTAAATGAACGATTTAATGAAGTGCAGGGCAATTTTTTTTTTTACCAGCAGCCGTAATAATTTGAAAACAAACATAATGTTGAAGAGGCCAAATCTACGCCAAATCTAAGCAATGTATCTAATATGTCATTTTTATGAACAACTATAACATAATAAAGACAATTTTGCGAGCATAATTTGAATCTTTCATGAATCCAATTTATTAGTGAAAAGGGTGCTTTTTCTCTGTTTTTAATAAGGGTGTTGTGATGAAATGAAACCAAAATTAGTTGAAAAAAAATTGTTCAAGTTAGATTTGTAATTTCTGTCGTCTGGAAAAATGGGACCCTGTACTGTTGACGTCACATTACCACTATTTGTGGGGTGGGGGGGGATTAGATGGGAAATGGGGAGAAAAGTATTGTCGTCGAATCTGTCTACCCGAAAATAAGCTGCAAATCGAAGGAAGATCGGTAAACATCTACAACTCGTGAATTAAAAATCTGGCAATGATATCTGTTCAAATACTTCAGCTTCCGGGGCTCTGCCCCAGACCCCGCTGGGGTTGCTTACAGTGTTCCCCCAGACCCCCTTGCTGAGTATGCGGGGCCCCAACCCAGTGCTAGCCACCCAGGCCCAAGGTTGCTCAGTCTGACCCTGAATACCAGGGTGGGGCCTGGTCGATTTCTGTTTTTATTGCCTAACCGAAAACATTCATTACCTGAATATCCTTATTTGGCAGTTCCTTCCTATGAAGGCTCAATCCCTAGCGATGAAAAGTTGGCTTCCCTGTTGTGCTAATAGCAACCCTTCTGCGCATGCGTGCAGGCCTCTATATAAAGCGCCCAAGTCGAGCTGGCTTCATCTTTCTACCACTCAGGGTATACCATGGCAACCAAGAGGGGAAGCCAAGCGGGTGTGGGGAATGTATGGTTTCGGTCAGACAATAAAAACAGAAATCAACCAGGCCCCGCCCTTGTATTTCTATGTTTTTATTGCCAACGAAAACATCTGAATTAACTTACATAGCAGACCTCATCAATATGGCGGCGGGGGCCAAGGATGACGTTCACCGGTGCTACGATCCGGCTGCCACGGGCGCCGTCCATGCTGTAGGTTTGCCGCGCTCCCAGCCGAAGCTATGGCGCCAGAAGGAGAGAGGGACAATTTTGCTAGATAATTTCAATCGGAAATTCTTAGGATCTTATACATGCCACAATCGACATGAGCACGAGGCATCAAAGGGCCTTTTTCTTCCCGAAAATACCAGGGGTAGCTGACATCAGGATCGAACCCATGACCTTCCGCACATGAAGTGGTTGTGCTAACCATTAGGCTACCTTGCCCCATGGCGCCATCCATGCAGGAGACCGTGAACGGAGATGGGTGGGTAGTACTCCCGACGGGAGACGATCCGGTTGGTCGTGTGACAGGTGACAACCTTACTGCCACGAGGTGAAGTAAAGCGATCGCGGAGGCATGGCACGGCCCGTACACTAGAGAAGCATGGATGACGACCGTATTCTGGGAAAAGTTAGGCATGCAAATATGACAAAATTCTCATTACCTTGTGAAGAATGTGGAAGGTCCTTGAGCCAAGAAGGGCGGGCCGGAGAACATGTCCCTAGGATGACAGAGGAGAAGGTTCGAAGCAGTCGCATCAGGCGACCATTGTTTGTTTGTGAAAGATGGAGGCACTTGGACTGATGTGTATATTTTTGAAGGGGTCAAGAAAAAACAGCGTGGAGATGAAAACGACCTGCACCGAAGTGCAGGCGGCCGAGGAACCGAAAAAAAAACAGTGGAAGGATAGTGACAAAGTCGTGAAGAGGCGACCAGTGGCCAGGAAGATCTACAGGACTTGGTGAGGGAGAAAAATCGTCCGGAACGATGGTAACGGTTCTAGCAACCGTGGAATACGTTGAAAAGTTGTCACTGGAAAGGAGGCAGAGGAAGGACCTACGGCAGTGCTTGGAACCCGAGCGCCATGCCTTTTGCGTGTTGGCAACAGTCTGCACAAGGTACGTTCTGGAAAGAGACATCTGAACAACACTGGACCAGACCGTTGAAGACGGATGAAAGTGGTCGCGTCGTCGAACTGCCAAACATTGTAGGATGGCAGCTGGTGGAATTCTGCAGAAGAAGTGGCCGAAGACCAGGAGGCGACCGGGAGGTCAACAGCCTGGGGCATGTACACTGTGGACGACGAAGCCAAGAAAGGGGCTGGAACTTTCACAGGAAGAGTCACAGGGACCGCAGCAGGGTCTGCCGATGAAGGTGGGACAGGAGATTCCACCGACTCAGTACTTTGGGATGGACGCGGAGGGACGGCAGCCGAGTCCGTGTCGGCTTGCTGACTGGTACCCGGCCGAGAAGCTGCCAAAGAAGGCAATGCCCGTGTTTTCAACTAGCCTGAGACCGCGAACAATGATATATCCTCCAAGGTGGGGTGGGAGGTAAAGGCGAGAGCTTCTTGAACCTTTCTTTCGTGAGGATGCTGGAAGCGTGAAGGGAAGTTACTTGGAGCTGAAGGCGGCCGATTTCGTCTGCTAAAGTAGCGTTCGATTCCCTGGGTAAACGCACGGTCGCGATGTGATGGTTTATAGTGTCCTGAAGAACTGGGACTGTGGCCGCGGAAGAACGAAGAGAATCAAGCTCAAGGGTCTCGAAGGGCTTAATAGTTCCTGTGCGAAGGGATGTGCTACCGACAGCAGGGACTCACAATTCACGTTGAAATGAGCTAAATCATCTGGCGACAGTTGAGTCCCCGCAAGACAAGAACAAATGGCGTCCGCTGTTGTCTGGCCGACCCGGGAGCGATCGAAGGGGCGACCACTAACGATGACGGAGTAGCTGACCGTAGGCGAACGGGTGAGGTGGCTGATGAGCGAACGGGCTTAGCAGAACTCGAAGTACAATTTTTGTTCTTGGTACGCATGCCAAGTATCGACTTGAATTGTTGGCGTGATGTGGATGGAATGAACCGCGAGGAAGCACCGTCTCCCACTGGAGGTGGGACCAGAGGTGGTGGAACGGCCGAAGGATCTGATGAGGACACCTTGACTCGGCGAGGCTTCTTTGTGCTAGAAGAGGAAGGGGCCTGCGAGAGACCAGAAATGTCAACTGGAAGGGCACGTTGAATTGCACGTTGCTGTCATTTCCGTTGCCGTACCCTCCACTTTTTTCCCGAAAAGGCGCGCACACACACTGCATTTTCTGTTAAACCAATCACACGTGCGTTGAAATTGGCAACAGGTATGCAGATCCAAATGGCTCTTGGCACCGGTAAATTCTAGGCATGAGCATCGAACAGGGTCCGGAAAAGACCGGTGTCGCCCACAACAGAAGCCGAAGTAGCTATTGGAGGAGCGTCTGGATCAGAAGAAGAAACGGCTTCAGCCAGAGCTGAAATATCCATTATCGTATTTGTACACTGAGGCTTGGCAGAAAGGAGCACTATGGCGGAACACTGGCTGGAAAAGAGGAATTTTGGTCAAGCGCGGGAAAAACAAAGAGCAACGTGCACCGTCTGGTGGCATGAAAAAACACACACACAAACGTGTCCCAAGAGACTGTCAGCCAAGGTTGTTACCATTAAGTTGTGACATGACGGTGGGGAGGTCGGGGCAACCGAGCCACGGAAGAACGAGAGAAGCGGCCGAAAAACTGTTCGGCCCGGCTGGTAGATGGGAAGTCATGTTGGGGAAGAATCCAGCGTTGAGTGTGTGGTCCATCGGACAAATGCCGGC
>JAHWFP010214290.1:0-48297 GCA_023313725.1 Lithobius niger | reverse complement strand
GGTTAAAAAAAAAAAAAAAAAAAAAAACCCCTCACGTTGGATACCTTGCAGAACCTCTTCCAAAAAAAAAAAAAAACTCCCTCTACCTTTCTTTTTATAAGAGAAGAAGTAGGTTTTACCAGGTCCGGCATAGGGCCTTCATGCGCCAAGCCTCACCCGTGTAAAACCACGCCGCCATCTTCAGCACCCCAGGGTACTCGGGCAAAAGGTGCCCGCCACCATCTTTGACGAGGTCAGCCTGTCAATGCTGAAATTAACAGGTATTGTACTTTGCAGCATAAAGAAAGAACATTTTGCCAGCCCCCAGCCAGGCCGGCTAAAAATGGTTTCTTTTGCTGAAAGGTACAATACCTTCAGGCCCACCCTGCCTCCCCTCAGGTGTCACCTTTTGACGCAACTTAAGACAATGAGGTGCCAGACCTATGGTGGCTGCATTCTTATAGGGACGAGCGGGTTGCTGAGGTGGTCATCGTGAACTGGAATCTCAAGGCAAGGACAGCATCGTTGAGGCAACAATGCTAAAATTGACAGGTATTGTACTTTTCAGCAAAAGAAACCATTTTTAGCTGGCCTGGCTGGGGGCCGGCAAAATGTTCTTTTTCTTTTTACTTGAAATCTAGTTATTGGCAGGGTTGTCACATGCTTTTGTTACCTTTTGCGTTCTTATTTGAAAAAGCAAATAAAAGCTTTCTTTCCTGAGGTCAGCATGTTTTACTGAGGTCAGGGATAAAGGTTATAGCGACGGGGAATGGTTGTTGGTGGTTGTTCAGCTTGCGCTAGCAAATAAAACACTTGACCAGGGGCAAATTTGACGACCAGGTAGGGCTTGAGAAGTTACCAATTTTTTTTATGACCTTATTCATTGTTTCGTTTTAAAAATGCGAAAGTTCCGAAAATTACAATGAGTGTTTTGCATGTTCTTGTTCAAGAATTAGAAAAACGTATATACGCTCAATCTCAAAACAAACAGAATACTCTTAACCATATTCCGCAAATTTTTGACAGTTCTTTGCAAGTAGATGGAACACCTCATCTGTCTTCATCAGGCGTACTAGTTTTTCTTCCTTGGCTCACATAATGGCACGCGCTTGGTGTGCATGCCATGTGAGCTAGGAGAGAAAAAAATTCCGAGAATTATGGAGAATATTACCGCTAAACTTCACAACAAAGACAATTTCAATGTTTCGGAATTGTGACTCTAATTTGACGAACTTTCACAGTAATATGACGAGCGTTATGAATACGGGTGGAGTATTCTGTTTGTTTTGAGATTCAGGGTATATATTTTTTCGAATGGTTTCTATTGTTACAAAAATATACATTACCTGTAAATTACCATCTTTATTCTCAAATGCTTTTTTTCCTCCAGAGAGTCAAACTAAACTTTGTTCCATCCAGCGTACTAACCCCAAAATGCGCATGCGCACCTTCCAGCATGCTATTATACTGCCATATAAGCGCTGAAGGCAAAGGATCATCTTTTATTCTCTGGGGACCACTCAGTTCGGATGTGCGCTTTATTCTCCCTCATTTGACATGTCCCAGCAACTAAAGCGAAAGCCTGGATTTTGCTCATCTCAAAAAAAAAAGCTATTTGGTATGGCAAAGGAAATTGTCTCCAAGCTTTAGGAAGAGCCCCCATCCATGCTTCTCCAGAACCTCGCCCTCTCGTTCATCGTCTTGTTCTCGTATTCCAGCCGCGACTTACCTAAAAGATTGGCATTCCTTGCTTGTAGTGGTGACTGCGGCACCAAATCGTGTTTGGTTTCGTCTGCCGTGATCACTCTTTCTCTCGTCGTCATCACTTATGTTTCTCCTGGCATTCCCATCCACCTGGCATTTTGTCATCTGGCCTTGACTGCACCGCCTCCAAGACACATGCAACCCTAACTGGATCTTTTACTGCTGCATCTCTCATTGGCCTCCTATCAAATTCTAAATTGCCTTCGTGATTTTTAATTCAAGCAAGCTAATTTGACTCTGGAACAATTACTTTCTGTCAATGAAAATTTGAAACCCATCGAAACTTGCGGCTCACCTTTTGGGAAAATCCAAGTCTTCCAAGCCAAGCTCTAAGGAATGTATCCAATCTTCACAGAAATCTGTTCCTTTCGCCCTCAGTCAGGTCCAGCTCTCGAACCTGTTTCGGCATCGGTGAAATCTCCTCGTCATATCTTCGTCTTCGAATGGCCCACTATCTAAAGCTGTGACTGATGAGCTGACTGAATGTGCTCGGGACAATCGCAAGCCCGCTACGACTGTTGCATGTTCTCACCACCCTGACTCACCTGAATCTGTTGACGAATGGATAATTTCTGCTACACCAGAAGGAAGCTTAAATTATGTCCGCAAATGGGTCGACCGGTCTTCGGCCAATGATTCCCCTTGCACTCTGTAACGTGAATGTTCCACTGAGTCCCGATGAATATGGCCCACGGAAAAATCCCCATCGCCTCTGCTCAGGATCTAATTATTTCTTGGTCTCTTTTCATTTTACGGCCTCATCTCCCATCAGCCACTCTGAATAATGGGCGAAAGCAAGTTATGTGAAACTTATGCCGCCATCTCCTCGACCTGGAAGAGAATTGTGGTTTCGATGTGCGGTTCACAAAAATATCCACTGCCTGTAAATTTTTGCATTCAGTTCGTGGATGCTGTTTTGGAGGAGTTTAACTCTTTAGTTCCTACCAGCTCGTCGACCCATCTGCGCATGTGCCAACACGACGCAGACCCTCCATAAATGGTGTTATGGCGCAAGCCAGCCATCTCTTCCTCCAAGCTTCTGGCCGGTTCACTTCGTCTCCTGTTTCCCTGGTTCATCATCCATTGCCTGAAAGAAGATCCTTCGCCCTGACGATCCTTCGCTTGTTGTTGCATCCTCCCACTGCCATCCTTCGTCGAAAGACTTCCTTCATCGAATGATCGGCTTGTCAGGGTATTTCTCTTCAAACTCGTCTACCCCTTGACCCAACGGCATTCCAATTCTCGGTCTCCGTGTTCTTTCGCCAAATGGCAATCCTTCGCTTGGCTCCTTTTGTCAAAAGATGACCCTTCGCTGCCAACGCCATCACTTTGCTCAGCCACTCTTCGTCGAAAGTTGCCCCTTCGCACGCTGTCCTTTGTTGAAGGACTGTCCTGCGAACCTCTGTGATTTTCCCTTCTGGTGAAATTCAACCCCTTGACCCCCATTCTTCGTCGAAAAATGATCCTTCGTTTGGTTCCTTCATCAAAAAAGAACCCGTTGTTCGCAGTGAATCCTTCCTGGCAGTTCCATCGCCCTGTACTCTGTCCCTCGTCGTACGTCGATCCTTTGCCTGGTCCCTTATCGTTTGACGACTTCTGTTAAAGAGGATCCCTTCCACCACATACCCTCAGTGAAGAGTCACAGGATTGCACAAGTTTTATTTGCAATCGCGGTGTTTTTCGTTGGAAGGTGTTACCTTTTAGCTTGTTGAAGAAATCCAGCGCTGAATTTCAGCGTACCCTCACGATGGCCCTTGGAGATCTCGTTGGTAATGTGTGTGTACTCTATGTCGATGATATCATCGTCGCTACAGCTACATGGCAAGATCATTTGAAGGCCATTGAGAAGATCTTCGGCAGGCTACGTCAACATGGATTCGCTCTCAAGAGGTCCAAATGCAACTTTTGCCTGCCCGTAATGAAGGTGCTGGGAGTTACCATCAGTGCAAAGAGTATGCATCTTCAGGGTCAGCACACTGCAGCTGTGGAGCAGTATCTTCGCCCTACGACACCGAAGGCGTTGCAGACATTTTTGGGTTTCGCCAATTATTTCCGGAAGTTTTTGAAGGATTATGCTGTTCTTGTGAAGCCGTTGACGAATCTCCTGCACAAGGATGTCAAGTTCATCTGGTCTGAGGAGTGTGAGAAAGCCTTTGTCAGGGTGAAAGCCAGGATTTTGGATTCAAGACTGTTTGCAGCTGCCAAATTATTCTTTGCCTTTCCAGATTGAATCTGACGCGTCAGACATTGACATCAGAGCGATTTTGTCACAGGTGAAGGATGGCAAGACCAGGATTGTTGAGTTCTTTAGCCGTGCTCTTAGTGAGCGAGAGTCAAGGTTCTGCACTTTTGAGAAGGAGTTGTTTGCCATTGTGTCAGCGGTGGAGCGTTGGAGACATTACCTTGAGGGCACAAAGTTCACACTTATCACGGGCTGTCAAGCGTTGAAAGTGGGCTTTGACGAATGTGAAGAATACGGGCAAGACTGCACGTTTGGCTTTGAAGTTGCAGAGGTTTGACTATGATGTTGTCCACCGTCCCGGAACAGCAAATGTCGTCGCGGATGCATTGTCAAGAGCACCGTTACCGCTTTTCCAGATAGGATTCAACCTAGGGTTCCTCTTCGCAACAAGGAGCAGCTATGTCAAGCTCAACGTGACGATCCAGCTATCTCCAGGATCTACAAGCTGCTGTCGTCACCGAAGTCGGGCAAAAGGTCGTTCCTCTGCGAAGCAAGTAGGCTACTTCGTCAAGAACTTCGTCAATGAGGAGTTGGTGTACTATGTTGACAAGACTGCGTCTGACCATGGACGAGTGACTGACCAACTGCGTGTCTACGTTCCTGCTTCGCTAAGTCATACATGTTGCACGATCAGCATGACCTACCCGAGTCTGGTCATCTGGGAGTTCACAAGACATTGAGTAGACTGCATGCTATAGCCTACTGGCCTGGACTGTTTCGAGACACTAAGAAGTATGTGTGCTCGTGTCATGCTTGTCAAGTCGCAAAGCCTTCACAGCAGCGCAAGAAAGGTGCTATGTAGTTTTTACTACTCTCCTAAGATACTTACCTGTATTTTCTGCTTTTCATGTTTGAAAATGCTTTCCGTCCCAAACCATTAAACTTAAAGCTCTTTCATGCACCGGCGCTCCCTGGAGCCCACGGCCACAGCGGCCGAGCTCCGTTCTCCCGCTTCACAGTTTGTTTGGGACGCGACGAGTGAAGTCGCATCGTTTTTCGCTCAACCAAAATAGGCCTAGAAATGGCGGATTGAAACGTGATTCCTGCTTCGATGGAGAGGATAGTGAAGGAAGTCCATCTTTCGGATGTGCGAAGTTAATTCGAAAATCTGTGCTGGTTTGGACGTGAAATGGTGGTTCGTCGAGATCAAGATCCAGGGATCAGCAGTACCGGACAAAGAAGTTAACGGCACGAACGGCGTGTATCGCCGATCGTCTTCCATCCATGGATGGAGAATGTGTAGCCACGAGCTGGCTAAGATCGTAAATGTGACTCGAGTCAATTTTAAATACGTTCCGTACGTGAATGGAGTGCTACGCAAACTGCGTACATCGGCCGATTGTAAACACGATTGACTTCCATTTAATAATGCCGCTTCGTTTTGACAGTAGATCGAGGTATTTGTGTGGTGTTTCTGTGCGTGAAGAGTAGTTTTATTCCATATAATTACATAGCGTCGTCGTGTAACACGGGCCAGTCGATAGAATGGCGGGCACTTTGTTGTAAACAAAGGAAATTCACGAAGCGACTGCTGTAAAATGTGCCCGGACCGGCAAGTTCGGTTAGGCATCGGCATTCCGAATGCTTCACGGGTGAGTGCTGCCAATTTTGAATGGGACACCGACTGTGGGAGACACGTGGCTGGACTGGTGCCGATAGTGCGAATGTCGTGGCGGCATGAGATAAAGTCGAGGCAGTTGGGCCGATCGACGTTAATAGTAGTTATAAATATTAGTAAAGGATTAAGGTGGGTACTGCTATTTTTAATGTGTTTTTTTAATAACATAACAGCTTTTGGTTATGGATAATTATAATACGACTAGCGTGACTTGCTCGGGTTGTCCCAGTATAGCAGTCGCCCAGTCGCTGTCGCCACAACTGACGTGACTTGATCGGGTCGCCCCCAATTAGCAGTCGCTCAGTCGCAGTCGTGTGGCGACAGACAGTAGCCCACCCCCCTCGACCGCGACATGGAGGGGGGGGTGTTCGATGAGTCTCATAGGGCTGGACTGCAGTCGCACGATCGTATTGGAAAAGATTATATCAGTATGGTGGTGAATGCTGTTGTGCTGTTACATCCGAGGTGAGTGTGGCTGAATGATGGCCTGGCAATCAATGGCATGCAGACCCTCCTCTCACGGGGGCACGTCAACCCTCACCCAAATTCTTGTTTATGCTCGTGGTGTATAATTGCTGTAGGAGTTTTGACATATTGCTTTGAAAGTTGTTTATCGTAGGATTATTGCAAGTTGTGCTTTGATATTTGGGGTTATTCTGGCACCTGGGGAAATGTGAGTGATTTGTGGGCTGGTTTGATGCGCAGTACCCTCGAATCACAATGCGACAGGGATGGAGAGATGGTAGCTCTCATACTAGCCTATTAATGTAATCTTGGTGTATTGTAGTAGGAGTTTAACTTTATGTAAGTCGCAGTCACATTATCGCTGTCCTACCAGTCAACCTGAGCAAGGTCAGTCGATGGGTCCCGTAGCGCTTTAATCGTCAACCGCTGGTACATCTGGCCGGTAGTCGATTACCTCCCGAGCACTAGGTAAGTTTGACAGATTGGGGTTGCAAGTTATGTTTCATGTGTTTTATCATTGGATTAGTGCATATGGTGTTATTTTGGCACCTAGGGAAATGTGGCAGTGACTCGTGGGCTGGCTTGAGGCGTAGTACCCTTGATTCACAAGGCGACCAAATGGGAAGAATGTAGACGCTCTCGTGCTGGCCTGTTAATTTAATCTTGGTTTATTGTGGTAGGAGTGGAACTTTAGGTAAGTCGCACTCACATTATCGCTGTCCTCCCAGTCAACCTGGACGAGGTCAATCTATGGGTCCCGTGGTGCTAAAATCGTCAACCATTGGGTCCTGTGGCGCTATAATCGTCAATCGCTGGAATATATGGCCAGTAGTCGATTACATCTCGAACACTAGACATGGTGGCAAATGTAGTGGTCACGGACCGCGGGCACACATTGGTCTCTAACGGTGTAGGTGTCGTCACCTGTCGCAGTCTAGTGTAGAGGTCGCTGCCGCAATCGGATGTCGCGGTCGTATGTCGACATGGGTCACATTAGGGCTGGGATCGGTTACACGGTTAACCGGAAACCGTTTCACGTTCGGTTACACGGATTATAAAACCCATATCCGAAAAACGTTTGCTGCGGGCACCATTCAATATCCACGGTGAACGAGCCAAAAATAGCCAAGTGTCATCATTTACTAATCCAATCACTCAAAATCAGTGAAAGTAGATATTACTTTCTTCGAAACAAACTGCTGATCGCCAGCGCGTTCACGCGTTGAGGCAGAGACAAGCTGGCCAGCATCTGCCCTCCCCGCGTCATGGAGAAGTGGACTCGTCTATACGTAGCGCGAACGGCAGGGAAGTGACGTCATAACACGTAAACGAAATGCGTTGCAACCCGAAACGCAAACATGCTAAATTTTCTGGCTCATAATTTGAAATGAATAGAACATTAACGAAAACGTTGTTGTTAAATTTTGTTTTGTTTTTGGCTAACGTTGTCGTAAATAGTCCTAAGCCATCTTGTAGAAATTTTAAAGCTACATAAAGTCAAAATTCTTGGTGAAGTAAGCACTTAAATTTATCAACGTCAACTTTCTTCTAGTTTAAATCCCAAAATGCAACATGTAGTCAATAATTGTGCTTGTCTTACCAAGGCCTAAATCATATTTTTTTTACAGCTTTGTTTTTTAATAATGTATTTTTTTAATGTATTTTTTGGCTGTATTTTTTGCTGAAAACGGAAAAACGGTTTTCGTGTAACCGACCGGAAAGTACCAGCCCTAGGTCACATCTGTGGTTTGTTCAGGGTTCGTAGGTGCTTCACTGACGGCAATTCACTTCGATTGATTTGGGAAACGTGTGGTTGCGGTTCCTTAATTCCTTAGCTCGATTGGTGGAAATTGATTTGTCCCTTTCGGAATGCAGACAGAGTGACTGGACTTATTGCGGTCGACCGATAATTCTTGTATCAATTTGGTTTCGGCGACTGTTGGATGTTTGGCTATTGTGAAATTTTTACATTTAATATGGATCAAGTTTGCTTTGGGGACTCGTGGCCGTTAAACATGTGATTATATCAATAGCATTCACTGCTCCTCGACGGTGAATGAACGTTTCTTGAATAGCGCTGCTCACAGAGGTCGCACGGACATAGGCTTGAAATGAAGTAGTTTTGGGCAATTGGTGTTTTGGATTATTTATAAGGCTTCCTTTGGAAGTAACTTATTGGCGATTGATATATTGGTTAACATTACCATATTACTCTTTATATTAAATTTGGTTAGAGATTTTAATTGTGACGGGCTAAAGACGAAAGTACTTGACTTATTTTGACCGGTGGTAATTAACTTTTTTATTTTGGGGAAAAAGCGGATGGAATATTGGTCATAACATAATTCTTTTTGTATAATTCTGGTCCTCGGCTGTGTTGCTAACGTTGCCAGTGCACAAGTGATTATTGGTGTTTTAGAAAGTTGTTGACATTACCAAAAATTTGGTAATATTTATTTTTATTTTTTCTTCTTATTCTTAATTGGCCTTAAGATTTCGATATTGGCGCTCGCCACCCTTTGTCATTGTGCTTGGTTCTTACAACCATCTGTGTCAGTTGATGGATTGCTGTTATGTGGCCTTGAATTTGCAGGATGTTGTAGGTGTCATTATGACATCAGACGAAATGTGACTGTCATTCGAATGCTGGCTTGACGCCTGGCACTTTTGAATCACGTTGCGACTGGGATGGTAAGATGAAGGCAGTGCGCATACTTGCTATCGTTTTTGTTCCAGCCTACTGTAGTAGGAGTTTTATTTTAGACAAGTCCCAGTCACATTATCGCTGTCTTCCCAGTCGATTTATACATATGGGCAAGGTTAGTGGGTGGGTCCCGTAGCGCTAAGATCGCTGACCTGAAAGTATGTCTGACTGGTTCAGTCGACTACATCCCGAACACTGACCGAGGTGGCAAAGATTGTACGAATTCTTAACCACATTTTTGTCGAGGTAGCACTTGTCGGTGGTGCATACCGTCCAACGACACTTGTCAATCGTGGTGTCGCGGTCGCACGCGGGTGTTGGTGTCGGCGTCATCCGGCAGTCGCATAACGATGGTATATTAGTTGTGGATGTGGACAGAGGTTATATCAGTGTTACTGGGTACATACCGGCGAGCACCACGGTCGCACTGGGTAATGTGGAGTGGTTGGTACTGATTTCTCCAAGGTGGGTCTTTGTTTTTGTTGGGGGCTCCGTTCAGTCGCTTGGACTTTACGAGGCCTGGGTACAAGTGAGTTAGGCAATAGCACTGACGGCGCCCTGGTCTGTTGTCTTATTGCCGTTACCGTAGTAATTTGAGTACTTGTATAGGATTCGTTATCGCCGCCGCCTTGTGTTTTATATCTTTGGGAGTTACTTTACCGACTTAAAAGTGAAGGTGTTAAAGAGTTATGGCATTGTACTTACCGTACCGCACATTTTAATTATGAATTGCTTTTATAAGACCACTGCTTACCTGGGTGGCTTCCCAGTTGGCAAGCAGTATGTTCCTGAGTGTATTATTTCCTCTTGGCGAGTTGAGAATTTTAGGGAATTTTTTTTTTGTTAATGAACGACTTATTGATTTCGCTGGTTGGTTGGTTGGTTGGTTGCTTTTAGTTGGAACTTAGTCGGCATGGTTTCTTAGTTGGGATCAGTTGATGATTTCCGGTGACTTGGGCCACTGTGCGTGTCTTATGCTTTCGTTTAGGGTGCGTCTGACGCAGCCCCATCCGAATCCGGAAGTGCTACACATTCACGGGTGGCTATTTTTCTTGGGGTTCTCCAGAGAGGTGACCGGGTCATGCTTTCAGTGCATACACGATTCAGTGGTCTGGGTCTGTGATGAGAAATAGAGGGGGTGTTTTGTGTGGTGCTCGACCTTCAACGTGTACCCGTGTGACCCGTTAGCACAGGAAGTATGTAGATTCTAAGAGGATCTGTTTCGAGCCAGCCTGTTGCCAACAGCCTTCAAAGGCAACCGGGCGGGATATACTTGTTACTTTCACCAATCGGGAAGGAGTGGTGGTGTTCAGACAGTGTCATATCGGAATTGGTGTAGTGCTTCTCCATGCTTCGCCCAAGGACACGCATCTATGTCAGCGATGTGACCTAACGAGAGTGCTCCTTTTTCTCTCCGGACCTGTCCTCGAACCCCTTGAGGCACCATTTGGAGGGTGGCAGTCAAGACTGTGTTTTCGGTTGCACTAACGATAGCGGCCCAGCTAGGTGAGCTGGCCAGGGGCAAGGAGAATCTGCGCTACACCAGCAACTGGTCCCGTGTGTGTCTATTACGGCAACCAGGTTTCAGGGCCAAGACCCACAAACCTGAGGACAAACCCACCCGCGGGTGGTGAGGTTGACCGCAGTTGTGAAGGGGGTGTGTGGGGAAAGTTCAGTTCCTGGTGAAATCACGCAATCACTACTTCACAGCTTCCAGGGATGTGGTAGATTGTGTGGGGGACGAAACCCGGGATTTCGCTCCTTCCCAGACCATTCTTCGTGAAGTTGCCTTGCGATGGGGCATCCACCCGAGAAGGGGGGTCTCAATGGGAATGTTGGTATTTCGATTGGTAGGGCCATCACCGAAGCCTACGCAGGCGAGACCAGTTGGAAGAGTGCGATTGAATAAACGCCCTTAAGTTACGGGCCAGGGCAACTACGGTGACATTTCGGATGGGCATCATTCTGGAGAAATCCCTGTCGGCAGGTCTATGGCATAGCAGGATCACATTCATTCATACTACCTGAAGAAGGTGGACGCAACGGGAAGGTCATACAGGGACCAACCGTATGTCACCAAAGGGGTGTTCCGTTCTACGGAAGCGAGGGTAAGTGACGCTGCTCTAGTCCTTCGGAACTCCGTGTTGTGGAGTTTTGGGGACATTAGGTTCGTGGGTTCGACCCCCCCCCCCCCCCATTGGGGGTGACAAATTCTGCAGAAAATACAGGTAAGTATTTTAGGAGAGTATTAAAAACGTGGTTTTAACCTTAAAAATAGTTTTAATTATCCTAAAATACTTCCTGAGTCGAACCGTCTTAGGGATAGGTGAGACGAACTGTGAAGCGGGAGAACGGGGCTCGGCCGTTGTGGCCATGGGCTCCCTAGAGCGCCGTTGCATGAACCTAGAGAGCTTTAAGTTTGATGGTTTGGGACGGAAAGCATTTTTAAACATGGAAAGCAGAAAATACAGGTAAGTATTTTAGGATAAGTAAAAACTATTTTTGGGGGTAAAACCCCGTTTTTTTACGCTTAGATTTCAAAGTAAAGGCTATTTACCGTACCAATATTCTTGCAAATTTTTGAGAGTCAGGTTTTTCTGGAGCTGGAGGGGCTCAGAACAACTGTCATCAGGCTACTACATCACCGCTTACTTCGTCGTGATCGTTCTTCTGCTTTCGTTCGTCTGTCGAAAATTTGCAAGGATATTGGAACGGTAAATATCCTTTACTTTGAAATCTAGGCGTAAAAAAAGGAAACGCGGACTCGAATTTTCAAAGTAAGCGATGAGACATTTTGAAAAAGTGCTATGGTTCCTGTGATACCAACAGCTCTGCTTAGTTATGTTGGAATTGCTAAGCAATTCCTGTGCTATGGTTCCTGCGAGTCATAGCAGGCATTATGACTCAAGGGAACAAGTATGTGCTTTCGGTTATGGACTATTTTACCAAATGGGTGTGGTTTTTGCACGGCAAGAGCAGCGGCGACTCAGCTCTTCAAGCATGTGATCTAGTGGAGAGGGCCACCGCAGGTTTTGATTTCTGACAATGGTCCTGCCTTTATCTCGATCTTATTGACAGTGTTGGCTGAGAAGAGTGGTATCGAGCTCCGCAAGATTTGTGCGTACCACCCGCAAATTAATGCAACAGAACGCGTGAATCGTACGTTGAAGAACTGTTTGTCTCCGTGCCTTCGTTCATGACAAGCACAGTTCCTGGGGTCCTCTGCTTTCAAACCTTGAAGTAGCGCTACGGATGACGCCGCACGCCAGTACCGGAAAAACTCCGTTCTACCTGATGTTTGGCTCCGATCCGTGAAACCAAGTCAAGCTCGTCTGCTTACCAGCGCATCCTGCAGGACAGTCTCGGGAAGAATACGTCGAGAACCAAGAGCATTTTCTTCAACAGGCGAGAGACATTACGCGTGCTCATCTTGCTGAAGCAGCAAGGACTGCGAAGAAGTATTATAAGATGGGAATAGCAAAGAGTTTGAGTTCAAGCCTGGTGACTTGGTGAAGATCAAGGCACACATCCAGTTGTCGGCTGACAAGGGTGTGACGAAGAAGCTTGCTCCTTTGTTTCTGGCCCCGTACCGCATCCAGAGGAAGAAACGCAGGTTAAACTGTGGTACAGGCCATTGATGATCTTCAGGATGTTCGTACTGTCAATGTTGTAGATATTGAACACTAGTGTGATGACTGTGATCCCATGTCTATGGAGTGCTACGAACTGGAGTTAGGTGGTGAAGATTCTGACCAGGAAATTGAACCCGTCGGAAGTGAAGCTCCAGCTCTCGTGAGATCGAGCCCCCATGTCGCTCCCAAAGACTCCTCTCTCGTGAGATCGAGCCCGATGTCGCTCCCAAAGAGGCCTCTCTCGTGAGATCGAGCCTCGTAGTCGCTCCCGAAAACACCTCTTTTGTTAGAGCGAGCCCCGGAATCGCTCCTATCTTGACATCGTCAAATTGAGCAAAATCGTCGTTATGAGCAGGAGTGCTGCATGACAGCCTTGGCGCATGGTGATATCGACATACCTGAAGGTTGGTTTGACAGAAGAGTAGTGGATGTTTCCTCTACAGAACCTGCTGATAATGCACAGGGAGGAGTGAAATATACTGTACATGTACTCCTGACATCCCAGGACTAACGAGCTACAGTCAGCTTCGCCAGTCGCTGTCGCAAGATCCCCGACGCGTTGAAGTATGGTCCGATACCAGACTTCACCGGTCCGTACAGTCGTCGTCGAACGAAAGACGCAGTTCCTCTACGGCGTTCGCCATGTCTCCCACCAGGAAGATAAAAGAGACGCTCATCTCTTTTACCATGATTAATTGACTACGCGTGACTCGAATTGGTGCCCTGATATGACTCGTGAGAATCCGCCTTTTTCCCCCGTTCCTACAGTGAATTATGTTCCCAACCAAGGTGATAACTGTCCGTCACTGAGGTGACATCCGACAACAAACTCTGTTGTGTGTGATGTGAGTGCGACGGGTTCTCATGAAAAATTGTCCGTCTCTGGGCAAAGTGCTGGTGCTTCTGGTAACTGTCCGTTATTAGTGGTGATGAGAATATTGTGAATGACAAACTGTCCGTTGTTGGACAACAGTCCCCAGTGCTTCGTCTCGTTTCTTCTGACAACGAGGCGTCTGACTATGTACAGGACAGCGAGGGAGATAGCTGTCCTGCCCCTACTTGCCCGAAGCGTACCTTAAAACGCCCTGAGAGACTTATTTGTACTAGGAAAGTAGTCCCTCCTAGGAGGCAACGCCCTGTCAGTCATTCGTAAACCTGTTCGTTACAGACTGAACTATTTTGGTAAGGTTGTCAAACCTGTCCTCGCGTTTGAGTCTTTGGCACAGGTCGATTGGCCATTTACGGGCCTGTTGGGGGAATCCCAGTAACTTAATTAGGGTATGGTTTGAACTTGGGTCAATGTATGTTACACAGGTCTGATTTGTTAAACCTAGTGTATATTGTTCTTTAGGATAAGTCTATTTACTGCTTTTTTTCTCTCGCTACGTTGTAAGAGCTTTATGCAGGCACAATAGGGATGGCGCATTATGCCTTGGGTTGCATAGGGATGGTTGTCTGGTCCTTTGCCTTTGCTGCGGGTATGCTTTTTGTAAGTCTACTTTTTGTAGTATTCGTTAGGCCTGCAAGTGACAGTGTCACCAGGGAAAGTGCAAAAATGTTTCGCATAAGTTTTGCCGGCGTCAAAAATTATAAGTATGCTGCAGGTAGCAGACTAGAGAGGTGGGTATAGTTTACCTTTGTTCAAAGAAATTGCTGTTTGATTTGCTAGTTTTGGAGAAATGGTTCGTAGTTTTTGATTCTATTCAAGATATTTGGTTGTCCTGGTAAAAAAAAAAAGGCTATAGGCTAATGAGTGTTGAACAGAATTTGAACTTATGTCATTTTATTGTTTGAGAATTGCACTTGACTGTTGTTAGCTTTCTCGATTCAAATTGAGCTGTTTGTGCTTGTCGATTTGTGCACATATTCGTTGTAACTCCCGAATTTTTAGCAATTGTCCGGAGGCCAATTTTGTGTTGGGGAAAGCGCGCTTCCCCGCCATCCTGTTTATTCTCATGTGCACACCTCTGCACTTTGTCTTGCGCGCTCAGTGTTGCGTGGGCACGAGTCGCGGCAGGTCGCGCAAGCAAGTAGCCCCATTGTCCCCAGATCGTTTATCATTGAATTGTCGTGTAATGTTTGTTGAAGATGATTAAACCCGTTGTTCCTGAGCTATCCGGTGAGTTGTCTTGTTAGAAATAATGGCCCAGTCCAACCATTATACTGTCAACATAGTTTTAAGTGAGCGCTTAGATTTTGACTGTGTACTATCTTTTATTTTAGAGGGCATTTTCAAGAAATCCTTGTACACAACAACGGGAATTATTGGTATGTCGTTTGTGTGCTATCCCAAACAAGCTACTCAAGTTTCTCAAGATGCTTACAAGATCGGCAAATACTATGCCCTGATGGCATATAGCAAGTGGCAAGAATCAGGTAAGCGATGGAGCAATCCCAGCTAAAGTAAATAGCCAAGTTCCCTTTATACTAGAGGTAGCGATTGTGCAAACTGATTTTTTTCTTCCATGCCTGTAATGCTTAATTGCCAATTTTTTACTGTATTTGTTCGAACTATGCCCTTTTGATTCAAGCATGATGAAAACCTCGCATCAAAATTTCATAACTGCAAATGGGCTTTATTGCAGTGTTACGAACAGCTGGGACGACCCATAGTTGACTATTTGTCGAATAACGTAAATCCGGTTTTGTGCTTCGTAAAACTATTAAACGCCATGGGCTGTTAAAATTAATTCGATCAAGAAAAGGGTAGAGGCCGTAATAGTTATAATTTGAATCTCAGAGGGAGGGTGTTTAGTGCGATCATTTAGTGCCTACAATTAAGTGAGGTGCAGGCTTACGAACTGCGAGTGATGGCAGCCTCGTGGGCATATGACAGTGGAACACCACTTGACGAAGTGGTGGCAGCGTGTTCCTGGAAAGCCAAAAGTACCCTTGCACACTACCTCAAAAAGACAATGATGGAACACATTGCTGTAAGCAGTAGAATTGGACAATAATGCATCAACCAACTGCCTATACATAAAAGAAGGAAGCTTAGAAATTTGGAAAAATGTTGGAAATTTTTACCCGTTGGTTAACCAGTGGTTTCCCATTGGTTTTCCTTGTGAAACAAAAGTTCGATGTGATGAGAATGAGACTCCTCTTACTACATTAATAGTAGACGAGCACAGCCCTCCTAGCGGGTGATTAGCTAAACTAAGGGCATATATTCTCCTTAGAATTCTCCTCGCTGTGTTAACAAGTTGGAATGTCCCTTTTCCTTCTGGCCCCTTGCAACTCCTCATTTGCATCAAATTACCCCCTAATTTATGCAAAAAAACCAAACCTTTGCGTCCGTTGCGTCACTTCCGGTGCCCTACTTCCACTCCCGCATCTGATCTCCACTGTCTCGTCTGCTGTGGCCACGGCAAGTTGTTTTTTGGTAGCAGAAAACGAAAGTGTTTTCGCGTGTTACTGATTTCCCGGTGGAATGCGGGAATGCTGAGCGATTCGGGAAAGACTGCGTCGGGTTTGGTTCACGATGGCTGTGTCTTTAGGCCTAACGAAGCGGTGAGTGTTGTAGGCCCGACCTTTCATTGCAGAAGTTTGGTAGAGCCAAGGTTGGACGGCAGGCGATATTAGGCAAGTTACATGGAGTGCAATTAAATGGCGCTGCTATAAGTGTGGCGTATAATTGGAAAGAAAATAATTTCCGGAGTGCTGTGAGAGATTGAATCATTACGAAAAAATAATGTTGCAATTGTGCTAGGCCATTAGAGAACGGACCGTGAACGATATTGGAAGTCGAAAGGCCGAGTGGAAAGCAGATACGCTGGCGGTCGGACCGCGTAGTGATCGGCTATAGGGGCATCGGAGTGGGGCTTGAACACGAATCATTGGGGTGCAAACTTGGATTTGCGCGGGTCGCCACTGGTGGCACCGGTGTGACTGAAGCTACAACACATGGGGCCACATGGGTTCCGGGAGCGGTACACGGCAGTACCATCCCCGATTTTTCCGGTGTACAGGCCCGAAGGGTCGCTACGCATAATTCGAGTCTCATCCCCGGAGGGCCTCGGTGTGGTGTTGGCTTTGTTCCTGGGAGCTGTTCTCGGCTAGTTGGCGTGTCGTGCTTGGAGGGTATGATGGCTACGTTAGGCCGTTGTCGCCAGGGTGTCGGAAGCTACACGTGCTATGAGCGTCGTTTGGTTCACAAGCTCCTAGGTGGCATGTAGATTGATCTGGAACCTAGTTGTAGTTGGCTGCCTCTTGCGGTTGTGATATCTGCGGCGAGTTGGTCATTATAGACCTTGTTTAAAATTGTTTGGTGTTAGCCAAAGGTGATCGGTGCAGGGCCAGCGAGTGGGCATGGCGGTGTGGTTTCGGTGCAGTGGGGGATCTGGGCGAAACGGTGCGTCGCCCCAAGGCGGTTGCATTTATTGTTTGCGATTGCATCGTACCTGTGACACCGGAAAGAGCGTCTGGCGTGGCTTGGGGTCATGGCCTGGCGGCCGAGAGCTGTTCTGTGGCGTAGGGTGCAACGGTCAAAGAGGTTGCCTGGATCGACCGTGGCTGTCCTAGGTTCGGCCACTCGGGCCAGGGAATGGGCGGTCTCCACGGCAGCCACGTGGGAATCTGCAGGTTTGAACGTTTGGCAGGCTTTTGCTCGAGCTGCAGGGGTCTCTGGAGCGAGCGGTTGCGGGGCCTCACCATCGGGGAATACGAGTGAGCGGGGCTCGCCGTCTAGTATCCATTAACAACATTGCCACGTAAAGGCGAGGGGCCTGGTGGCCAGCTATTGGTGAGGGTGCTTAGGCGGGTTCCGTGGTTGCAGTACGGGGTACGGTGCTGGTGCTGCGGTATGTTTTGAAATCTATCCCAACTTGTTAACACAGCGAGGAGAATTATAGATTCTACCAGAGAACTTGTTCTTGCAGGGTAAGTCCTTGGAGTAGAATCCGACGAAGCTGTGTTAACTTGATTACCCGCGTGCCTCCTTGGCATCGAGGCAGAGTGGGTGGAGCCTCGCGTCTGGTTTCCACTGACAACGTCGCCACGTAATGGCTATTGCTGAGGGTGCATAGGCAGGTTCTGCAGTTGCGGTACGGGGTACAGCACTGGTGCTGCGCCATATTTTGAAATCTTCCCCAACTTGTTAACACAGCGAGGAAAATTCTAACGAGGAGAATTAAAGATTATGCCAGAGAACTTGTTCTCGCAGTAGAATTTAAGTTCTCCAAGTAGAATCCGACGAAGCTGTGTTAACTTGATTACCAGCCCGCCTCCCTGGCGCAGGTACTGGATCACCAGCAAGTTCGATACAGTGGAGATCAGATGTAAGTGAAGAAGCAGGGCACCAGAAGTGACGCAACGGATGCGAAGTTTTGTTTTTATTTGCGTAAATTGGGGAGCAATTTGAGGCAAATAAGCAGTTGCAAGGGGCTGAAAGGCAAGGGGACTTCTCAAGTTAACAGCAGCTTTGTTGGATTCTAATCGGAGAACTTAGATTCTCCTGAGAGAACAAGTTCTCTGGTAGAATCTTCAATTTCGGATCAAATCAGCCAAAATAATGATTTCACCACATGCTGAAGGTAAATATTTTAGCATAGTAAAAACTAATTTTACCCAGAGTTAACATTTTCGTTTCTTTGTTGCCAAAACATCTTAACCTGATAATTTAGCATTACATTTCTCGAATGTGATGTTCCCCTGGAGGTTTCTTCTGCTGTGCAGCCGCCTGCTTGCATACCCCTGCTGCGCATGCGCGCGGCAGTCCTCCCTTATAAAAAGCGACAGCGTGCGCGCTATCGGCATTTCATTTTCCTCCAGAGGTGTCTCCACGTCACCTCGCGCCGAAAATAGTTCCTCGCTTACGCACAAAATTGGATTCCAAACCCGATGATGGCCGCCGCATCCGAAACCCTCGCTTCACCTGCGCTCCCCCTCATGCTCTCCTTCGTCCACATACGACCGCTTTCACCCTTGGCACCCGTTGGATCTCCGCCCTCGATCCCTTTCGTCCGATTCAAGACTCTCTTGGCCCGAGTTGCCGCTGGCAACTGCCGAAGTCCGTTATCAGCCCTCTCTGACGCTTATCACCGTTCCAGCTGACTGCACCCGCACCAATGGCATCCCTTCTGCGTCTGGCTTTCGGAGGGAAAACACGCCCGAGTTGCTGAACGGCTTACCTCGCCGACAACTGCCGAACTCTGTACGCAAGCTGTCAACGCCAACCTTCTCCGACGCTCATCACCGTTCCGGCTGGCTGCACTCGCGCCTACGGCTTTCCTGAGTTTTTGGACGGAAAACGCTCCCCCTTCCGCCGACACGCTTCGACGGAACTCTAATCCTTTCGGCCGCTTCCCGCACATTCCTGGATGTGACGTGTTGCATGCAACCCGTGCGACTCCCCTTTCAGTTTCGATTGTTTCCAACAACGATTGAATTTGCTATCGAGCTTTAGTTACACGATGTCGCCTCGATCAAGTTTCAAACGAATGGGTCGTTCGAGTGAAGAGCCAAGACAGTTCTCTCGCTCGTCTCATTTGTGGAAAATCTCGCGTTTTGAGTGAAGAACCAAGTTGGAAGCCGTCTACACTCCTACCGCTTGTCTCGTCTGTGGCTCACCCCAAACATCAAGTGAATATCAAATCGGCAGTTGCTGTCCACTGCTGCTCGTCTCACTCGTGGCTAAATGCCACGTTTGAGTGTAAAACCAACACGGAAGCCGTCTACACATCTCGCTGCTTGTCTCGACCGTGGCTGACCCCATGTCTCGAGTGAAGATCAAGTCACCTGTTGCTGTCCACTGATGCTCGTCTCACTCGTGGTTAGAACCCACGTTTTGAGTGAACCAAGATGGAAGCCGGTTGCACCTCTTGCTGCTTGTCTCGTCCGTGGCTGGCCCCACGTCTCAAACGAAAATCAAGACATCAGTTGCTGCCCACTCCATTACTAGACGTCTGGCTGACTCTAGCCCTGCTCGTCCTTCGTCCGTTTCCTGTGAACTTCCACCGTGATGCTCCTGGGTTGCTGTCTTCTATCAAGCCTCCTGTCCGCATCCCTTCCCTGGCTTTCGTCCGCCTTTCTGTTTGCCGTCCTGTGCCCTGCTGCCACCATGGAAGATTCCAGTTCTGCTGTTCGTCTTTCAGCCGTTCCACTCTTCGATACGCGGCTCAGGCGCTGCCGTATGTGATCCTATGGCCGTGGCTCCCATCACCGCATGCTACACTCTTTGGCCCGTCTCTGGTGTGCCCATAGCCGGGACGTTGCCGTCGAGCCTGGTTTGTTGCTCAGACCTCTCGCCTCTCCCGCCACGACGTTGGCGCTCCACGTCTCACCAGTCCAGCCGTGGAAGCAGTTGTGAACTGGATCATACATCGACGACCCCTGCCTCCGGCTCCCTCGCCGTCTTTCATCCGCCTCACTGATGCCGTAGTTACCCGCACGCTCCACTCTTCGGCACGTCTCCGGTTTGCCCATAGCCGGGATGTTGCCGTCGAATCTGGTTGGTGCTCAGGTCTCCCGCCACGACATTGAAGCTCCACGTCTCACCAGTCCAGCCGTGGAAGCAGTGTGAACTAGATCACCCATCGACGGCCCCTGCCTCCAGTTCCCTCGCCGTCTTTCGTCTGCCTCACTGATGCCGTAGCTGTCTCGACTATGTTGAAGATCTCGCAAGCTCCCGTCTTTCATCCGTCTTGGATTTGGTCTGCCGATTTCACAAAAGAGGCGAACCGAGTCTGAACTTCTTGCCCCATGCACTCAATCGTCTACGCCTTACCCAGATGTTGCCGTTCTGCACCATGCTGAAAGTCGGCCAAGCCTGCATCCTCGCTCCTTACGCTCGTTCATCTTTCACCCGCCCTGTTTGGGTGTTTCCATTCCGCACAATGATGGAAGATCTACCGAGCCAGCGTTCCTCGCTCCACGCAACTCGTCTTTCACCCGCCTTGCTCCGGAGTTGCCGTTTTGAACCTTGACGAAAATCTGCCAAGCCTGCATTCCTCGCTCAACGCACTCATTCGTCTTTCACCCGCCCTGTACGGACGTTTTCATCCCGCACCGTGATAGTCTACCAAGCCAGCGTTCCTCGCTCCAAGCAACTCGTATTTCACCCACCTTCCCCGGGTGTTGCCGTTTACATTATGGAGAAGGTCTGCCGAACTTCCGCTCCTCGCTCTACGCACTCACTCGTCTTTCGCCCGCCTCGCTCAGGTGTTGCCGTCTTACACCACGGAGAAGACCTGCCAAGCCGTCGTTCCCCGCTCCACGCACTCATCTTTCAACCGGCTTGCTCGGGTGTTGCCGTTTCGCACTGTGGGGAAGATCTGCCAAACCATCATTCTTCACCCCACGCACTCACTCGTCTTTCGCCCGCTCGGGTGTTGCCGTTTTACACTATGGAGAAGATCTGCCAGGCCACCGTTCCTCGCTCTGTGCACTCATTCGTCTTTCACCCAAGTGTTGCTGCCCACCACCGTGATGGAGGTCAACCAAGCACCCGCCCCCCCCCCCCCCGCTTGGCCTGCTCCTTCGTCTTTCGTCCGCCTTGCTGGGATGGGGAACATACAGGCCCTGCAGCTCTCACCCCATCTACGCAGCTTTCATCCGCCTTTCTGCCAGTTGAACCAGGCCTTCACCACTACCCCATCACTGTTGTGGTGCCGTCCTGTCCCAGGGAGATAGCCTGTCAACCTGGGACCTCCTTTCCCGCTCCACGACTCCCGTCCGCCTTATGGTTTAGATGCCGTCCCGGTCCAAGATGGAAGCCCTTTAAGCTGAAAGCCTCTTCCCCGCTCCACATCTTTAGTCCGCCTTCCAGTTATGATGCCGTCCTGAACTAGATGAAAGCCCTCTCATCTGGGAGCTCCTCTCTCCACCTGTCCTCTAGTCTTTCGTCATCCACTAACCAATCGAATTGGTCCCGCAGACAGTTTGTCCCCTTCCCGTCTCCTGTCTTTGTCCGTCCGCCACCTAGATGGCCTGCCCATGCCAGGTGATCACCGGCTACACTGCATTGTGCCACTTCCCATCCAGCGAAATGCGGCTTTCCTTCATGCTTGCCGGAACGCCATCCATTCCAGCCGGTCCCTACTGTGGGCCTCTTTCATCGGGTTTATTTGATCTTTCGGCTGCCGCCCTGCCCCGATGTGGTCCTGCACTAGTCCCTCGGACGCCGTGCCCCGGCCCCTGCCCGCTCCGTACAGTGCCGCCAATCCGTCCGAAAGTTAACTCCTACTTTCAGCCGAGGAACCATCAGCCCTTTTCGGCCCGCTCCGACCGACGCAACCAGCAGGACCGAGCCGCAATTCCTGACCGCCGCAGCTCCTCTCCTGCCTTCCAGCCGGCGCAAGTCTTCGCCTCTTCTTCCCAGCTTGAAACCGTCCGAAAGTTAACTCCTACTTTCAGCCGAGAACAGCTCCTTTCGCCCGATCTCCCTCTCTCCCGCTCCGGCCAACGTAACCAACAGGAGCGAGCCACAATTCCTGTCTGCCGCAGCCGCTGCTCGTCACCAGGGGGCAGGAGCTTCTCTCATTGAAACTATGTCGCCTCCCGCCTCTCCTACCTTCCAGTCGGCGCAAGACTTCGCCTCTTCTTCCCAGCCTGGCTGAAACTCGACACGGAAATTCTATCCTTCATAAAACAAGCCCTTCTGCTGACAGTACCCTTTACTCATCTAATCCCTTCGGCCAATTGACTCCAAGGAAAACCCAACGCCCCGACTTAAACCAACACAGGGTTTTCGTCAAAGTCTTCAAAGACCTCCGCAACTCTGCTTACCCCGCTCGATTGAGTTGAAATGACTACTAGACGTAAAACAACCACCCGAGTGCTTCCATCTCCAATTTAAAAAAAAAAAAAACTGACGAGATGGAAGAAACCAACTTCTCCTCACTAACTCGCATTCTAACGTATAGAACCACACAAAAACTTATTGACCCTTGGTAAATTATAACATTCAGGACAATCTCCACATCATCAACCGCCAACAAAGCCTTCCGATCGAAGCAATCCTCACACCAGCATCTTATAGGAATCCATCGACCTCCACCTCATGGAACGGACTACACCGGCTGCGATCTATTGTTGCTACCTGTACAGTAGTCAATTCCCCTTAAGCACTCAGAACGAAGCAGAAGCAAGCCAACCACGATAGTAGCTAAACATTCACCATGGAAATAAGCCAACCAGTGAAGAGGGATAGTGACCTAACTTCGAGGTTCATCACCTGTTCTGAACAAAGTGCGAAGTTTTCAACAACTTTTGGGGGAACAGACTGCTTGCATCCCGGGGTGCCTGTCAAGGCGGTGCCCACCACCAAATTTGACGAGGTCTGCTGATAATGCTAAATTATCAGGTTAAGATGTTTTGGCAACAAAGAAAGAACGTTTTGCCGGCCCCCGCAGGGGCAGGCCGTATAGGTGGCGGACGGACAAAGACAGGAGACGGGAAGGGGACAAACCGTCTGTGGGACCAATTCGATTGGTTAGTGGATGACGAAAGACTAGAGGACAGGTGGAGAGAGGAGCTCCCAGATAGGTGGGCTTTCATCTAGTTCAAAAAATGGTTTCTTTGTGCCTAAAACATACTTAACCTACTCCCGCCCTGCCTCCCCTCTCAAGTCACCGCCTCACATATTGAGAGGAAAATGAATGCCGATAGCGTGCACGCTGTCGCTTTTACAATGGAGGACTGCCGCGCGCATGCGCAGTAGGGGTATGCAAGTAGGCGGCTGCACAGCAGAAGAAACCTCCAGGGGAACATCACATTCGAGGAATGTAATGCTAAATTATCAGGTTAAGTATGTTTTAGGCACAAAGAAACAATTTTTAGTCGGCCTGGCTGGCTAAGACGGTGGTGCTTCAGCAGTCGGATGTTATTTGTTAAGTTGCGGTGTTTGACCTTAGTACACTTTCATACTTTTGCGGTACTACTAAACCAAGCTTAGCGTAGACTACTAACGTCATTGAGGGCTCGATAATCCTTGGCCAGGAAGGATGACCACAATTTAACTGATCGAAAATTAAAAACTAAATATACATTTTAGTAATACTAGCTGACAGAAGACATCAAACTTGATTTTGTTTTGTTTAAAAAGCAGAGTTGTAAAAACGACGATATATATTTACACAAGTAACTTTACATTTCAGGCATTGTTTTATTTTTGTAAAAAATTACAAGTGGTTTGATTTGAAGTAACACCTAACCCCTGTGAAAAATAAAAAAAATTCCTGTTCACAATAGTTTGCTTTAAAATCCACCTAGAAGGCCTGTCCATATTGGGAACCTGGCAGAAACACGAACAAGCTCTTAACATTAACGTTCTCGAACTCCGAGTAATTCGTTAGTGATTTCATCTTGGGAGTCCCTCCTGTCAGGGAGGGTGGTCACCGTAATATCCGAAAATACAGCAGAGGCCTCTGTGAGAAGAGGAGGGACTCGCTCCCTTTTCCTCACGAACGAGAAGTTGCGACTCTTCAAGGTGTGCACTTGATGTGATGCTTCTACCCAGGCATTGCTGCGAAGCTCAACATCTGGGCAAACGAACTGTCAAGGATGAAAGAAACCCCAACAACGGAAAGAAAACTTGTTCCAGCAATCGACGTTTGCTATTCCTCAAATGGGGGACTCCCTTCATCGATCTTTTCGCCATGAAGTTCAACAATCCGCCACCAAACTTTGTCACCATTTGTGGGGCCGACATCTTGGGCAACGGACGCTCTAAGCATCTCCTGGGACATTGTTTCCATACACTTTTCCTTTCTCTCTCCGTCATGAACAGAATTCGACAATCTCAAGCCTCCTTCATCCTGATCACTCGAATGTGGCCAGCAGCATCCTGGTTCATCTATCTCATGGAACTGAAGAACGAAGACCCCATTCCTCTCCCCCTCACTCCAGTGTTCCTAACGTAACTAATCTGAAACAAGCTGGATTCTCCTCTCCAGTTTTTAGCTCCTCTTATTTTGCCACCGAAATTCATCAGGGGTATGGATGGTGCATTTCTAACAATTTCGATCCTTGCAACCCATCTGTTAACGTTTTGGCTTCATTCCTGGAAGATCGTGACTTTCCTCAACCGCAGTCAAAGGATAAGATCTGCCGTCAACTCTGATCGCCAACTGTCCTGCGATAAGACAGCAAGACCATCTCAAAAGAATTTTGCTCGCATTGAAAATGCTCGTCCTGATACTCGACAACTCTTCCCAATGTGAAATCTTCTGCTCGTTCTTGAAAGCCTTTCTGCAACTCCGTATGAACGTCTTCATTCGGCTTCGTTTCTACATCTCGCCCAAAAGACTTGCACTTGCTCTGCAGCAAGGAAGAGTGAACTTGGCTGCTTTCTCCAGGGAAGACAAATCACTTTGCGTTTCTCCAGGGTTTGGTCTTCTGTTACCCTCACTGTTCCTGCCCACTTACGAGTGAAGTCAGACCCAGTTCCCAAAGCCGTTTCCATTAAAGCCTTGGCTCCCATTGTCAATCTTGAAGTTTCAGTGCCCGGTGAGAGCGCTTCGACACTGCCTGGGAAGGAAACAAATTCCAACAAAGCACCCTCTATCAAAAAAACCCCCCCCCCCCCCCCCCACATACACACACTCCGCTGTTTGATTGATCGTTTCAGGTGAAGTGATCCCACTGTCAGAGACCCCTTTTTGGAAAGTGGATTTGTGAATTCATTAGGCTTATGAACCCCTCATTAATTATATAAATTAAAAACTATAAGTAAAATTACTTCACACCGAATGCCACTCGTGCTTTTATAAACTGGACCACCTCTCTTTGGATCTTCTTAGTCAGGTGCGGGCTCACGAACTAAGGTCGTAGGCGGCCACTTGGGCGTGTAGCTGTGGTACTCCATTACACGAAGTTGTCACCGCTTGTGTGTTAATCACTACCTGCAAGACACTAGTGGCTCAAGTGGTGCAAGAAAAACGAAAACATTAATGTAGCTGGAAGTAAAATTGGACATCTACATAATTAAGGACGTATGATGTGCGTGTTTGTTTGTACCTCTACTCCTCTGGAACCAAAGCACCTACAGAGATGGGAGTAGGACCAAACGAAAGATAATTAAATGGCGCTCAGTATAGGCCTATTTTCATCGCTGTAACTTGATATGACCCTCAAATACGCGAAAAAAGTTTTTTTTAACCCTCATGGTGTTTGTTCATGCAAACCTCCTCGAGTGAAGAGATGATCTGGTAAAGGATGCACGGAAAAAATGACCTAAAAGTATGACTTATTTTGCAACATACCACATACAGATCTTAAAATTGGTTGTGTATCAACTGACTTGATGCATGGAAATCTGGTTTTAAAAGGGTGCCAAACATTCGTGTTTCTGAAGCATGGTGTTGCGTGGATTGAGCGAGCAGTGCGAGCGATTTCCACGTATAGTAAACCTTTTCAATGTACGTCTCACTTTGCTCTCTCTCAATATTTCATCTCTCACCTTCAACTGACTTGATGCATAGAAAAAAAAAACAATAGGGGATTACTTCTGGAGGAGAAGACGTACAAATGTGCAAACAAATTGTATGTTTCCAATGATACAGATAAAATGCAGGCGTGCTTAGGAATGTGCTGGACGAACTGCGAGCAATAATTACAATTAGTCTGCGTCGAAATAATCAGCACATGATTTTGTGATGCTCTTGGAATCAAAGAAATTACTGGAAGCATGGATCGACGCGCACGTAGCTCTCGGATGGCCAGACTGTTGGAATGATTTATGGTTAGCATTTGTTTATGCTGTGAAGCCTTACGAAAAACGCGTACTGCACTCTAACCATTTGCTTATCGTTTTTTGACGTCGAATGTCAGCAGCACGAGAGTTGCAGGATGAAAGCTCCTCAAGCGTAGCGAGACGACGCGGAATAAGCGAGTGAAGCGAGCGACTCCGCTAGTTTGAGTTTTGCAGTGGAAAAATTTGGATAATTTGCCTAGGTCTTGCTGACCTGTCTCCAATGGGACAAAGTCGGCTATTATTACTGAAGGGATGTATTTTACAGATAGTACGAAACGACATTTTAACGTAGAACCCACCTGCAATGGCGGATCCAAGGGAGGGGCTGATGGGGTGCAGCACCCTCGAAAGCAAATAAGAAAAAACTGCTGAAACTACTGTATTAAAAAAAAGTTATATTACGAAATAAGGTCCAGGAAAACATTGAAAAAAAATCGTGCGGCAGGCTCCCTCCAAGAAGATTTAGTTCTGGATCTGCCCTTGCCCGCCCACCTCCCTGCTTTTGCTGAATCCGATTGTTCGTAAGCGAAACAAAACATGGCAGCATTGCCTGTATTAATATGCTTTAAGAGTGGCGCCCCTGGCGGGAGTTACATGAAACTAGATTTATAAATTTAATTATTTCTTTTGAGCAATGAAAAGCACAAAAGAATAAATTTTATCTCTTCTCTTGAAGGTAAGTATTTTAGAATAGTAAACGGTGTTGGAGCCTAGTTTTATGTAAACATTTTCTATTTTGATATAAATTACAGAGAATTTGTAGCAAATTGTGTGTCTCGGTTTTATTAGCAAGTAAAATGAGATTTCTTGTTGCCTGGAAAATATCTCAATACCTGTCAATTTTTGCATTGTGTCTCATGATGCTGCTGTTGTGCTTGAGAATTTTGAAGTTGTGTCCAGCCAGCCCGACAACCCTTCCCACACGTGTGTCGGTCTCCTTATAAGAATGGTAGCTCCGAGAGTCTCCTATCTTTTTGTCTCAAGCGATCATTTCGGACGGTTGCTCGTTCCTGCTGCCCCCTTCGTTTGGAACCTCCTTGAACCCTCGCCATATTGTGACTAGAGCCTGACGGTTTCCCTGCTCCCTGATCGCTACCTCAACCCAGGAAATACCTAGCTTTCGCATCAGTGACTCCTCGATGCTTGCCACTCTGAAGACCTCTTGGCTCCCTTCCTGTGGCCTCCCGGTCCGATCCACCCATGATCTTCAACGCAACGCCCAACAAATGCACCACTGCAGCTGCAACTTTAGATCCGAATGCAATCTCCCCCGCCCCCCTTTCCTTTTCTTAAAAATAAGAATAAAAAATGACAAATAAAACAAAACTGGGACAACAAATTTACAACCACGTCTCCGATTTTGTCTCGGACACGACTCTAACGGAATCCCTCAGTACACATACCTACAGCTTTCGACCAAATTGCGACTCGAAAGCTCCCTGGCAATTCAGCACACCATTCCACCACCTTCCTGTCATGAGCTAGCTTTAGTTCCACGACGCGGGCCAGATCCAAACCTTCAACGAGACGGACATATCACTCCACGAAACGAAAGTCCTGTCCGCTGATTGGTCTTCCACTGCCTTGGGCTCCTCCCCTCCAATTTCCAGCAGAATTAACTCGTTGAAATCGGTAATCCACAAAAATTTTTCCCCTGAATATTTGCACTAAAATCCCCTTTTCCACCCTTCTTGGAATCGGAGCCCATCTTTGTCTAGGTTTTCTTCCACTTCAGCCACTCGACCAAACCGACTCAACTCCTTCCACTCTTCACACCATGCTCTTGCCTTCACCGCCATCTAGCGTTGTTCTCGCCTGTGTAGTGTTCCTTCTCTCCAGTTTTCACGCTCGTTGACAACATAGTCAAGACCAATAACGTCAAAAACTTTGCTGAACGTGAGGAAGTGAACATTTTCTTCGGCAGAGTGCCTGAAATTGACGACGCTGGTTTCTGCCCTTGCCCTGGACTGACAAACCGGACAGGATTGACCCCCACACTCGTATTTGCCAGTACCACAGAAAGTGCGATTACTATTCAAAGCCGTGCCCAATTTGTTACAATTCCCCACGCTAAATGGAGGAAAATTGCTAATATGCAGTTAGCCTCGGCAATTCAGAAACGCCAAAACTTCCAGCAACAAGCCATCCTAAAGGAGTTAAAGAAATCTTCGAGTTCCACCCATAATCCTTGCAAAAGAATGAAAACAGCCCCGTGCGACCATCTCGAAAGCACCACCGACACCTAGAACCTCTTCCCACCATTCTCCTGTCGTTTCAACTCCTGCATCCTTGCAGTCTATTCTGTCTGCATCCACAACACCCTTATCTGTAATGCAGACATCTCAAATTTCACAAGTTCCGGATCAAGATGAAATTTCCGACCAAATCAAAGAAGAAAGCCCTTCCTCACTGCTTAAACAAGAACTACCGCCACACGAAACCTCCCAAGACTCTCCCTACGCGAACCCTGGGATCGTGGCAACTCCTCGCTCCCCTATGCAAGATGGGGAATTTGAGTACTTTCCAAAACGAAACGCACGACCCAAACACCCACCCGGTTGTTCCCGACCCTGCATATAATGCAATCTCAACAAACATTGAAGAACAATCGGAAATTCCGGCCACTCAAACACCAGACCCCCCCGCCATTGCCGTTCCTGCAACCCATGGCCAAAACTCGTGCGGACCCCATCTCAAACCTTAACATCGCATGATGACGTCTCAACTGGTGAAAACCTTCTCAGCCTAGACTCAGACCTATTAACACCACTATGCGACTCCACCATCAGGAAAACTTTTAGATACAAACTAAAACTCAAGAACAAACAAAAGTCACACACTTCAAGCAAAATTCACGCAAAATTGAAAAACCAAATGAACTCACTTGGGCAAAAACTCGCCCATCATTCTACACAATAACTTTTACCAGCTCATCAAAGCCACTCTACAAACCACCACCAAGAGTCCAACACTCACTACGGTATTAACTTACGTCCTTCAGGCCCAAGAACTCCCTTTCTCAATCCGACCAGGAAGACCTGTTTTGGGACCCGCCTGGTGTAACCCTTACCATCTGAGGAACCTCCATCTCCAAAAGCCACCTTTGACCACCGGGACCTAACCAACCACACCAAGGTCACCGAAGCCTGGAAGGCCATGACAAACTCGTGCAAAAACCTTTACTCCTACGCCATATGGCAGTTCGACAACTCTGACAATATCGAACCCCAAATTCCTGGCCTAACTCGAACCACCAAACATACGATTAGCCCTGTGATATGCGTAGATCGAAAGCTAAAGCCTACTAATTCGGTCTACGAAACCACCAAAAATGCTAACCCTCCCCCCCCCCACCCCACTCTCCCAACTATCCGCTGTGCGGTCAGCTAGCACCCCTACCACCTTCATCTGATCAGGGAGTGAAATTATTCCCTCCCTCATTAAACTTAGCGCCTTTCTCTTATTCAGGTGGAACACCTTTATTTCTCCCTCTCGGAGCTTTTTAAAAAAAAAAAAACCCAAGTATGCAGAATTTTTCTTCCAAGATTTTTCCAACAGTAACAATACTAATCAACCTTTTTCTGAAAAAAACAACTCATCACAAAAAATAAATCTCATCACAGGACAAAAGCGAACGCCCGCTCTCTTCCTTCATGTAATCCCATCTATAACCCTTCTTGCCTCCTTCTGAAGTAAAATCACCCAAACTTAGAACAGAATCTGCTCCCAACCAAGTGCACACAACCACTATGAACTGAATTAACAGAACCCATGAGAAGATAACCCTCAAATACGGAGCACCCGGGAAAAGTGAACATCACCCACCTCCATGGTGAACGCAAGACCACCCATCTTGAACAGACAAGGTACAAAAAAAATATAAACAAAATTAATTTTTTGGCTTAAATTACATCGGCCTCTGCATCCCCGCACATGACATCTGTCAACAGTGCTCGTAGAACCAGGAACCTTGGGTTCGCTAGCCTCGGAACCCCAGGGAACTTGCTTATAAGGTGCCCGCCACCAAATTTGACGAGGTTGGCCTGTCAATGCAAAAAAATTGACAGGTATTGGACATTTTCCAGGCAACAATAGACCATTTTGCCGGCCCTCCTGTCTGGCTGGCTAAAAATGGTTTCTTTTGCTAGGGAAGATGTACAATACCTCAGGCTCACCTTACCTCCCCTCTTGAGTCAACTTATGGACAATTGAGAGAGAGAATAAGATTGCAGACTCTCGGAGCTGCCAATCTTATAAGGAGGCCCTCACATGCACGGGAGCGGTTGCCAGGCTGGCTGGACACAGAGTTCTCAAGCACAACAGCAGCATCGTGAGACACAATGCAACAATTAGGTATTGTACATTTTCTCTAGCAAAAGAAACAATTTTTATTGCCACGAAAATATTACCTTTTATTTAATAGCAGTTTTCCCCCCATGGCGCTCTTAACCCCAGCTTGAAAATTCGGCTTCCCTGCCATGCTCGTAACACATTGCGCAGGACCGGAAGTAGCTCGGTCTTATATAACCGGGTCGGACCGGAGCGCATCATCTATTTTCCTAGGCAATCGCACCAGTCTGTTGTCCCAGGAGCTCTAGCAAATCGATTCACCGATCCTCAACCCCGATCCTCACTACTGGTGAGGGATCGTCCACCTGTCCTCCTGTCCGGTGTTTTTCAATTTTTGCAGGAGGTACAGATGTATGACAAGATTTAGATTAGGGGTTTGAATAATATCTCTGTAATGTGTGGTGCAGTGGCAACCCGGACCACTGCACTGTGACTGAGGTTGGCGCTACTGACCAAGTTGTCGACGCGCCATTAAGCCTCAATTCCCCCCCCCATCGATCCCGGGGAGAGGGATTCGGTCCCTTTTCCTCAACACAGCCAGGAGGAGGATACTTCGATCTTCACCAAACGATCCCGGTTCCTGTACCCTTACCATCTATTAATGATTAAGGGTGTGCCCAGCGTAACCGTGGCTTGGTCGGCACCTTCATGGGGGATCAAGGCTGATTCCGATCCCGCCGGATCATCTTTAAGATTCCTCGCGATGCCAGCACGTCTGTTTCACATTCTCTGTGAAAGGGACTGCATCTTTACAGCTTGCCCGTTCCTCTAAACTAGCGACGACATCGATTGCGGTCTCCTTCCTTACGTAGGCTTCTATTACGCCTTTCTCCTCGGCTTCTACGGTCCTCGGGTTCGAGATCTGAGGAGGGTGGGGGACCGACGTCTACCTCTGCAACTGACATTAGTTGCCACTTGTACATCAAGCCTTTGTCTGGACTTGGTTCAGTTCCTCTTACTGGCGGTTCGATCTCGCCACTATCAGACTGGAACCGGACCTCGGCTTCCAGCCTGGGCCACTTAGCCTTCCGCCAAGATTCATCCCGTGTCGCTATTGCCATCTGCTGCTGGATCTATGGGCTACAAGACAAGAAGCTACGATCCTACTACTCGATCAGTCGTCTCGATTTCGTTCCCGTTTGATATCAGTACGCCTGAACTAGGCCCTTGCACGATCCGGTCTTTGGCGGACTGTGATCCGCAGCCTTCCTGCATCACTACACGACTGATTCCTGTTGCTCCTGTCGAAGACCGTCATCCAAGCCTCTTTCAAGGTTTATGCATCAACGACAATCAACGATCTCTCTCCTCCTGGCTACCCGCTGCGCATGTATCTGCACAGCCTCCATAAAGGCCCCTGTACAATCTGGGTCCTTTGCAGGTTGCGTTCCACTGTGTTCCTCCGATCCCGGGCATCGCCCTTATAGGACCTATGTTTGGTCCGACTCCACCTCGTGTCACGACCATGACAGCTCGGACTGGGACCATGCACAGAGTCTGGGCCCTTTTTCGAGGACACGATCCGTCAGCTGTCTGTTTTCTTGCTGCCAATGCATCGGTTCCTGCTGATCGTCATCTTGTGATGCGGTCTCAACTTGACTACACTCAAAATTTTTCTCCAGCCTGCTACCCCCTGTGCACGTGTCTGCGCAGCCGCTATTCATCAGCTTTCTTGCCATTGATGTGTCGGTTCCAGCTGATCGGCGTCCTATGGGACAATTTCAAAGATTCTTCTCCTGCCTAGTACCCTCTGCGCACGTATCTGTGCAGCCTCCATGGTATAAAACCTGAACATATCAATCCGTCGGATCTTTTCTTCGCTAACCACTCCGCGACAAGGTTGTGCTGTCGCAGAACGACCTAGTGATCCTCACTTCAGCTTCGTTAATGCATGCAGTCATCGGTACTGTCGCCCTTCAGGACCTTCGATCCCTCCTTGAGGATCGAGCAGGAGCAGCACCGCCTTTGTAGGACCTATATTCAGTCCGATCACGCTTTGTCTCGAACGACACGGCCTGGCTAGGCCCATGCACCCGACCTGGGCCCTTCCACGAACCACGATCTGCCAGCAGTCTGCCTTCTTGACGTCGATGCATCGATTCCTGCTGATCATCATCTCGTGATGCTGTTTCAACTTGGGAACGATCGACGGTTCTTCCCCAATGCGGCACTTGCTCATCAATAGTGACATTCAGCCATTCGCCACGATTTCCAGGGATCTACATGAGCTTCGATCCCTCTTTATGGTCGAGCAGGATTTGGATGTTTAACCCACAACAAGCACACCGTGTGCCGACCCTTCACCTCAAGACCCGCCATGCAGGCCGCCGTTCCATCGTCACTTCCTTCTCCACCCTTTAGCACGGGTACATCGTTTCCTAAGGGGATCGTCGGCAACAACCCTTTCACCTACTGGCTGTTCCACAGTCGACTCGGGTGTCTCCTTCCTGCGGATCGAACCCTAACTAATCCAGGCTCAACACTGTTTTCCTGCGATGCCGACCTCACTTACCTTCGTCTAAAGGATCGTTCCTCGGTTCCAACTACGATATTCCCTCACCATTATTCATTCCTGGCTCACGATTCAGGCCTGGCTCAAGGGTAGGCCCAGTTTCTCCTCTCCATTCCACGTTCCTCTGCTTCTCCTCCACACACGGTGCGCCCTCCCGCCTCCCCGCCAGTTCCGTTTTCATCAATCCCACGGATCGTTTCGCATGTTAACCTGCACAACACCTGCTAGGAAATACATGGCGATCCGGCGGATCGGCGTGGACTCAGAAACTGTATGGGATCCACCCGTGAGACTCTACCGCGGCTAACGCCATCCACGATTAATCCGTTCCTCTCAGTCACTGTTTTGTGCCAACATTTCCTCTGCCTCGCATCCAGCTAGAATCTGCCAGCCAGTTTTCCAGAGTCATCCATCCCGTTAGGGACGTCGGTTCCGTTCCAGTTGCCCAAGCACCGATGGATTCAAGACTGCTTCCCGTCAAAGGTAGAATTGGCAATTCTGTTATTTGCACTTCTGCCTTCTCCCTAGCATTGAGCCAAATTCTCTATCCCTGGCATCGGATGTCACTATTGCTAGCACATGGGACTGAGGATCGTGGTCCATAGGATCGTGTTATTCGAGTGCTCCGCTGAAATTTAACTCTGGGGGGGCTACCAGCTCGTAAGGTGAGTACTTCGAACCTAGCCCGCCTCCTAAGGTGACGAAGTCTGCTATAAATAAAAGGTAATGAATATTTCGTCACAATGAAAACACAAATACCAGGGGCACCTGGTTGATTTCAGTTTTTGTTTGCCTGTATGCAAATAAATATACATTACCTTTTAACCCGCCCAGCCTCCCCCACGACATCTAGGTTCCTTGGGGTGAAGAAAGATAATGCGCTCCGGTCCGACCCAGTTATATATGACCGAGCTACTTCGGGTCCTGCACAATGTGTTAACGAGCAAGGCAGGGAAGCTGAATTTTCAAGCTAGGGTTAGTAGAGCTTCATGGGAGGAAAAGTGCTATAAAAGGTAAAGTATATTTTCGTATAGGCAAACAAAAACTCAAATCAACCAGGTGCCCCTGGTATTTTATTATTTTTAGCAGGCCAGGTAGGAGAGCCGGCAAAATGGTCTTTTTACTAATTTGTAAAAAAAAAATTTATACTAAAAAAGCTACAGTAATTAGCTGGCTTAGGTCATTATGCAGCCTTTGAAATTGCTTTCCCCACACAGATTACTCTAAAAACATCGCTGCAGTTTACACGTGAAAAACTCCGTTTCGTTATAAAAATAACAAAAAAAACTTCACAACACGGATACCTACTTAGTCCAGCAAATTTTTGATATTCCAGATATCTTCACCCGGCTTTGAGGACTTTCTGGCCAACTCCTACATCATCGTCTGTTTTAACATCGTCTGCTTTTCACTTTAGCATTCTAATTTGGTTGCGTCATCAGGCTTAGAGGATATCCTGGCCATCTACTACATCATTGTCTGCTTTAATCATCTGCTCCCACTCTAGTGCGAACTTGGCCACAATTGCGGCGAAAGCAAAAGATGATGTAGTAGAAGGCCAGGAAATCTTCAAAGCCTGATGATATCTGTGGGGTATCGAAAATTTGCTGGGTAAGGTGTCTGTGTTGTGAAGTTAGGCGAACTTTGTGTTATTTTTATAACAGACCGTACAGATTAGTTAAAATGTCAACTATAGTGGGTTAATTTTATCCCTTATCTACCTGGATTGAACGTAGGTTTCTTGACTTTGTAATTTTATTCCACCAATTTTATTCTGCCAATACTATAAATATTATACTTGATGCAGCATGCCTTGTTCTTTGGGCTACTTCGAAAAATTACAACAGATGCCACAATTAAATCTGGGGCACTCACGGAGAAAACAAGATGGCGTTGCTTTCCGCTATTTCTCCTAATGGGAAACCACGATTTCGGGTGATGTTAGGCTCAACAAAAATTGGTTAATACTCACAACAAAAATATACGCAACACCAAAAAGTCTGTAAATCTCGAATTTTCGGTGGCCAATTATCTGCCACTTCTTCAGGCCTAGCCCAGAGTTCTGTTCACAACTACAAACGTCAACGGCAAACAAATTTAAAATTTGGTGATTTTCTCAGTGGGACTTGGCTCCTAAAAAACAGCACTAGCTGTTGGAGTGTCCTCTTCCTGTGATGTAAGGAATGGTTTCCACTGGATTTCGAGTTGGTGTATCAAGTCTAGGGTGGCAAACTGAAAAGATCATCTGCGAGCACTGGAATCCTTTCTATTCTTACACTGCAAAGAAAACAAAATCCCACTGCTAAATGAGCAAGCACCTGGATACCCAAAAATTATGCAGTTTGCCACCCCAGACTCGAAATCCAGTGGAAACCAATCTTTACAACATCACAGGAAGAGGACATGCCAACAGCTGTTTTTTAGGAGCCCACTGAGAAAATGACCAAATTTCAAATTTGTTTTTCCGTTGACGTTTGTAGTTGTGAACAGAACTCTGGGCTAGGCCTGAAGAAGATGGCAGATAATTGGCCACCGAAAATTCGCCTGAGATTTACAGACTTTTTGGTGTTGCGTGTATTTTTGTTGTATTTTCCCAAAAACCAAAGTAAAACGGCAGTGATGTCGATCTATAAGAAAATTGGTTAGGTTTACGTTTAAAATTACTGAATTGACCCTCAGTTGGACATGAGGTACAACAATTTATTTTAAGTTTTGCTATTTTGGTTTAGTTAATGGAAGTGTTAATGCAGTTTTGTAATAAATTATAAAAATGTTGGTTGGTTAAAAAGGAAGCGCTACTGGCCAACTAAAAGAGGAGCACTTGCCCCGATACATTCCTGACGAGTCCCCTGTTCCAATCAGACCTAAAGTTTTAAAAGCAAAGAAGAGAGTGGAAACCGGATTAGAATGTGACAATAAGCTTCATGGTTAGCCACTGAGACCCGCCGTCTGAAGCCCGCCACTACCGCACTGAATTAGTTATCACGACTTCAGTCCCCATTTTATAATTCGGATCCACTAAATGTAAGGCCACATCAAGCTGGTTATGGAAAATTGGTAATAAAAGTTATGTTGGACATAATTGGAATTTGTGTTGAAATAAAAAAATGTTTGTAAAATTAATGTTTTCTCATTAATTGACTTGGTGTTGAGGTTCTGTTGCCATACCGTAGTGTTGACTGCTTCTCATACGTAAATGTTAATTTTGTTCATGTGTTGTGTACGCAGAAGTGCTTCGTCGATTCGGACTGGGAATTTTTTTTCACTTGACTTGACTGAATCTGACTCTTGATTGCAATTGGTCTGGTTATTGGCGACGGTCTGGAACCGGACGCCTCTGCTTTTGCTCAAATAATTGACAATGGCCTGACTTTCCTTATCTTTTCTTCAGGCTCGAAGGAGACTAAGCTGGTTCCAGCCGTTCTGCCTGAACCTCCATCACCCCCTCCTGCACCTACGAAACCCCCGGTAATTCCAGATTATTCATTTGTGGACAAAATGACCGAGCAAGTGAGCGATGTTAATTTTTGGGGGTTTAGACTTCTGGATCGGCCATCAACATCTACAACAAGGTTGCCAACTGAAATTCCAGAAACTGAGGAACCTACTGGGGGTGCGTGGATCAAGAGTTTGGTTCCAGTCAGATTCCGTCGAGCAAAGGATTAACGGACAAAGTATTTTTGAAACAGTTCTGCGTAACATGTTTATTGCAAGATAATCTGACAATGATAGATTATAAAAACGTTCGATGCTCTAGAAATGTTCACTCGAGTTCGGTCATAAGGATACAGTATTTACAATTTAATATTTTGGCTTCGAAGTAGATTGTGGATAATCACTGTTTGGAGCCAGTTGTATGTGGTCTTATAACATTTAGTGGACTGACTTGTGTATATTTCTGCAGTTAGTCACCCCAAGTCTTTTTTTGCATAAGGTTGTGTTAGTTATAAAACTAGTCACCAAAACTTTGTAACTAACTCAATTTACAGTAAGTAAATTGTCCTTCATTGTATTTTTGAACTTCTGGATTCTGAATTGTGAAAACTCGGTATAAGTAATATTTTGTATACATTGACATTTACTTTTTTTACCAAGCCAAAAAAATTACTTTTGTAAAAACTTATTTATAAGGTTAGGTGAATAAAATGTTGAAAAGGCGAACAAGTTGCTTATTTTAACTACATAGGAATTAAGTGCACATTTCTGGACTTCGGACAGTTCATAAAGGAACATTTTTGTTGTAGGGGACGTAATTTCATTCGGCAACGAATATTTTAATAATGTGCTAAATTGTTAGGCTACTTTTGTGACCTACAGTGTTCGTTAAACTGTGCATATTCGCAAGAAATTTAGGTTTCGGCGACGTAATTTCATTAATTTTTTTAAATAAACATAATTTTTGAGTTATGTTGGTGACCTACAATGTTTGTTGAAAAAAAAATTTGGGCTCAACTACTTTTTTTTTATCTTTTATTTTTACAGGATGGCCGAAAATGCCATGAGGAAGGGGACTTGGGACAAAGCAACCCTGCCGACAGGGATCTATACACTGCACGCAACCGCCCACTATAAGTGCTCTCCAGCAGTTGTACATAGGAAGCGTGTCATTTTAGATTTGCATGCTGCAAAACTAGGTTACGAGGAGAAACTGAGCTTCTTTGAATAACAATCCATGAACGATAATTGTATCTAGTCAAACATTGACGCAAGATTGCAAATTGGTTAATTTCTCTACGTGTAGGTATAATTGCCAGTGTTAACGATAATTGTGTCTTGTCAGTTTGTCAAACGTTGGATTGCAAATTGGTCAATCTCTTTACGTGTCCAAAATGTTTTTATTTAGTAGTAAAAAATTACGGCTACTTGAATCACTCAGCAGAAAATTTATTTGGATTACGTTCAGGGAAGTTCATTTCCAATGGCAAATTTGTAGGAAGTGTAGAAATGTGCACAAAATAAAGTGTTATTCTCACTTTGGTCATGTTTAGTGTCGTCCAGTGTTAGTTATGCTATTTGTGGTTTAAGCCTTTAACAGCCTTTTTGCCTCCGAAACTCCCAATCCAATTACTGGAAAAAAAAATCAAGACAGCCAAGCAAGCTTAGGCCCTCCCGCACTGATTTGTTGACGGGAAATAAACGACGCGGCAAAAATAGCAGTTGCACATCAAAAATAGTGCTTAGTGAAAAATGAAAATATAAAATTACAAAAAAAAAATGCCCTTGAACCAACTTTATTTTTTTAAGTGGCCTTACAAGGCTAATTACAATCTGGTCAAACTCGTCAAGGTATTAAGTATTCCGCATCCAAACCCTGCAATTCACAAGTTTGATTAATTGTTCCTTCAGTTGTGCCTCAATTATGTGGGTGTGGTTAAACCAAAGTGAAGAATGAATGCTCCAACTTTACTCGGCAGCCATTCCACAACTGTCATGTTTGCATAAAGAAAGAAAAGGGCACTCGCCCACGGAGGAGTTGCTGCGTTAAATATTTTCAAGGGTAGTACCCGGTCTTTGTCGCAAGGACATTTTAAAATACTGAGGAATGAAATAAACATGCTAGTCTTGTCATTAGAAGAAAGGGAAAAACATAACAGGTGGGAGTATATATAACTCTACAATGGAAGCATTAACCAATATTCCAGAATGGATAAATTCTCAAAAAATGAGCAAATTTCCCCCAACCAAAAATTAAGAATATTTACCCTTCGTGACAAGTCTTTCAACCAGGCGTTTTTAAATGTCATTTAGATTAAGATTACCAGTATTTAGTGCTTAACCTCCTGTGCTTGTTGATAACTGCTGCTTATTTACATTTTGTTTAAAGTAATGCTGTGCATTGAAAGCAATTCCTAAGATTTTCCACAGTTGGCATGAGGCATCACAGGGCCCTTCTCCTGGGACCTCTGGCACATCCTGCTAACCGTCAAACCACCTTACCCATGGTAATGCATCAGGAACTTAAAATATTGCTGGCATATTTCAAGGCATTCAAGACATACAGTAAAATTACCAAATCTAAATCTGCCGGATGTTAAGACAATAACTAGGCCAGCGTCAACATGTTTCCCACAAGTGAAGGCCAGATTATGAAGCAAGCGGTCTGGCCTGCGAATATACGATCCTAATCTGCGAAAGCGAGGGGAAAAAAAACCCCTGTCCAGCTGGGTCCCTATCCAGCACACTAGGCTGGGTACTGCAACCATTGCACTACTGTGGCAGCCTGGTGGCCGTTTATAACCTTTCTCAGAGGTGACCTCTAACTAATTTATACTAGAGCTATGTGACGACCCCTTCCCCTAGAAATAATGCAACTTGCTTTGCTTCAGTAGCAGTGGCTTACATTTAACATCAGCTTAGGGCTTTGAGAGTTCATAACGCTGTCAAAACTGAACATTTTGAAACCAAATTTGGAATCCAGCCTCGACTAGTCAAGTCTTGTCTACAGTCCAAAAAGTGTGAAATTTGAAAGGGTCAAATAGACGAGTTGTTGTTGTTCTGGGGATGTACCTTTTGTCTGTCCTCGATATAGGTTAAACTACACTATTGAACTCTTGGTAATACTGTAAAGTCATAGCTTCCTAGGAAGGCATGTGCCTTTTCAAGGTTATTTTAGTTTTTACTGCCGTCGAAAACGTCAATTACCTGATTTTTCCTTGTATAACAGTTCCTTTTGCCTCTATATAAAGTGCCCGAATCAAGCTGGCTTCATCTTTCTTCCTAGGGCACCACCACGAGTGGGTCTTATCTTCGGCTCCAACTTCTTTATAAGGCGGCGGTTCCGTTTCCAGTCGCCAGCTAGTGTTTTCACCTGCACCCCAAGTACGACAAATGAATTCTGCGGTCCTTTTAGGTTTTCCTGATTCTTCATCTCCTTTCCGGTGACCGCTTCCACTTCCGGACGGTCGCCCAACCGGATTCTTCCTCCGGTCCACTTCGGGGACTTCACTTTCTCCTACAAAGTCAACATGGACTAGGAGTTCCACGGCCGCCCCGCCTGTCGCAAGCCGCCCCAACTCGCCGTTCCGGTCGCCTTCCTCCTGCTAAACCAGGCACCTGTAGCAGAATCTGCGCGACGATATTTTGACAAAATTATGCCGTTTTGTTAGCTTTTTCCAGATCACTAGGACAAAGCACTGAAAAGGTATTCAATAAAAACCAATAAATATGTGGGTAACCATATGAGAAAAAAACTGATCAACTGCAGAAAATTTTTTTTGTGACGATTGGTTTTGCAGACAGTTGCAGAAAGTTGTGCTTTTGGGAACCAGGCCGGATTTTCTTGAACAGAAGACTTGTTCTCAATTCATCTCCTCCAAGCTCCTGGTGCTCTTCGGTCATCGATGGGCGGACCTGACTCGTCGTAGTCACTCGTTGACCCCCTTCAATGTGTTCAGCTACGGTTGCCACGGAATCCAATCCAAGACCGGTCGTGACCAGGTTACCGGTTCTCTTTTCCCCGGTTCCCCTCTTCAGACTCGACCATCCCGATTCCGACGTGTGACCCATCGGCCCCTCTGACTGCTGTTTCTCAAGACCACCTTTGGTTTCTCCTAATACGGCTGCACCATTGACATCTGTCTCATCGGTCCCCGCCTCAACCATGCTCGTCTTGTCCAATGGCTTCGTTTCCCAGTCCCGCACCATATGCTGCGGTTCCCCGCATGCATTCACCAGATTTTCTGTCATTCAAGCCATCATCGCCGGCGACAGTTTCCAGAATCAAACTCTCCATCGCCGGCATCTCCAAGATCACTCCAACCGTCCCTCCGGTCTACCACGGCTCTTGCTGACCAACAGCTGTTTTCCTTTTGTACTACGGACTGTTTGTCTCCACCAGCAGCAACTCTGGCTGACGTAGGACAGGCTCCAACCGGTCACCCAACCTTGAGTTTCCCACGATCCGCAGCACGTGGCTGTTCCATGATCATCCTACACACAGTGTACCGCCCATCAACCACAGCAGACCTCAAATAGTCATCGCCTCTTCATCCTATTTGTTAATAAAGTTTTCCACCTTCTACCATGCGATAACAAAAAAAAAAAAAACAGAGCAAAGCAGACAAACGATGCATCAAAGAAAAACGACAAGACCCATCATGCTTCCCGACCAAGGCCGGTCAGACCTAGTCACCACCTTACACACGGTCGGTCGCTACTCTCTCGCCCCGAGTCTTCTAGTCGGTTCGTCTTCACGAAAACTTGACGCATTGGACAAGTTTTTTTTGGTCGCCTTTTTCTTTGCTTCTGATAAGGGATCCGGGTTGGGCACTTCCATCCCTTCCCTACCACATGGGTCTTCTCCGGTCGCCTTCCTCCCTCTTCTCCTTTCTTTCATGGCACACACTTTTTTTGTTCACCTTAGCATAAGACTTACATCAGAAAGGGGGGAGACATATAGGCAGGCACCAAGTAGGAAGTTACATCAGAATAACTGACAGAAGGCATACACTTCTACAGACAGTGGTTGCCCAATAAAATTCCACTCTTATTACCGGACTCTTTTCTGACTACACTAGTAACCAAGGCTGTTATCTTTCCGGTCGCCTTTCTTCTGGCATCCTTCATCACAAATTCCTTATGGTCGCCATCTTAACCAACGGTCTCAAGGGACACTCCCTTGCATGTCTCCTTAACGCCACCAGAGGGTGCAGGTTCTTTGTCTCCCGTGCTTACCCTGGCACCTTCCTCTCCAGTCTGTGCGTACAACTAGTGATCCGCCATTGTGATCTTTCAGCCAAGCCTCAGTGTGTCGTTTCAGTAATGGATACCTCGACTCCCAACCAATGCGGACTCCTCTAATTCGACCGCTCTACCAGCCACTTCGGCTCCTTTCCGAACCCCGTTAAGTGTTCTTGCCTCGAGTTTACCGGTACCAAGAGCCATTTAGACCCCGTCCCTGTGCCAGTATCACCGTACGTGTGATTGGTTCAACAAAAAATGTAGTGTGTGTGCACACGCCTTTTTGAGGAGGAATGGCGGGACTTTCTTCGCCATCACAAGAAGTCGCGACCGCATACTATCCAAAAAGCAAATCGACAAGCCGTTTCCACTGATGGCTCGGGTTCGTCACAAGTCCCGTCTAGTGCCAACTCGAAGAAACCTCGCAGAGTCAAAGTGTCTTCTTCGACATCTACTCCCGTTCCAACACCTCCGGCCGCCCCACCCTCGGCGACAGGCAACGCTCGACGGTCTCGTCCGTCTTCATGGATAGTTTGTCCATCTCATTTGTCGGCCTCTTCGCCTACTCCTCAGTCCACCTCAACACTTTCATCTGCAGTCGCACCTTCGGTCATTCTCAACACCAGACCCGTTTTCCCCACTGTCGACGCCATCCGTTCTGCAATACTTCGCGGGCTACAGTTGTCGCCTGATAACTTAGCCTATTTCGGTAGCGCGTTCCTTTGCCCAAGAACTTGACGCCTTGCGGGGAAATTGCCCTCGAGATGGATTCTGTTCGTTCCATTGCAGCTACAGTTCCCACCCTTCAGGAGATAATCAACCACCATGCTACGGCAGAGAATTTTCTTCGGTACTCTTTTAGCCGACGAAATCGGTCGCCTGCAACTAAACTACGTGCCTCTATTATCCTCATGAAGAAGAAACTCAAGAAAATTTCACCCTTACCTCCCACGCCACCTTGGAGGGAACAACACTGCTCAAAATCGAAAACTCGCCGGCCTCCCCCTGGTCGCCCTCCACCAAAAACGGAACCCCTACGTCACTGTCCAAACCAGGTGCCAGCCATGAAGCAGATGAGAACTCGGCCGCCACCCTTCCATTCCGAGACTGGTCGCAGAGCACAGAAGCAGCAGAATCTCTTGTTAAACCGTTGGTAGATCCAACTGCGGTCTCTGTAGCAGTTCCTGCCTCAGACCCAGCACCCGTGGTACACATGTCTCAAGCTGTCGATCTAGCGGTCGCGTCTTCCTCTGACCTCCATCAACTGTCATCATATAATGTATGGTAGTTCGACGATGCATCAACGGGTTACTGCATTGCTCCGCGGTGTCTTCGTAATAGCTTCCTTGCACGAACTGTCAATGTGCGAAAGGCATTGCGCTTGGGTTCCGGGGACTGCCATAAGGTTCACCCACGATTTCTCTAATGTTGAACTACCGATTACCCACTATTTCATCCTTAGACGTCACTAAACAACTTTCCCGCATTCTTCCTTTACGGCCACTACATTCATTACCATTACTTTGGTTCTCCATCTTCTCCGAACGGTTGCCTTCTGAAAATTAACGATACTTCGTTCCCACTGCGTCCTCGGCTGCCCTCCTTTTCTCAAGTTTGGATTAATTTTTCCCTTCATCCGTCATATTACACTAAAAAAAAAAGAACAGAAGAAAAGAGACTTCCTACATAACATCGTAGACGAAGAGACACAAAAACAACTCGTTAGCAGCGTTATTTCCGAATTTCATGCATTCCAGCCCCTTTCACAGAAAATCTCGACGGCCTTTCCGAACGTTTCAAAGACCTATTAGGGCCGCATCCTTGTCTTCCCGACGACCACTCGTTCCTCAGCCGTTCTAACTATCATATTGAAAACTGACTCCCTCAAACGTCAAGTCCTTGTTACTGGGATCAAGACCCTTCCACAGCTCTTGAGAATTTTGTCATGTTTGCATTCCTAATTTTTTCACTTACCTTGCCTAGAATACGGTTGCCATCCATGCCTCCGGTCACCATTTTTTCACCATGCGATCCAAATAAACCCTGTTGGATACAACACCATACCCTCTCGATCGCCTTGTACGGGATCATAGCTGCACCTTCTGTCACAAGTTACACGACAGATAGGCCATCTCAGGTGAAGACCTCCGCCCGTTCCCCGTTTATGATCGCCTGTATGAATGGCGTCCGGTTCACAGGGTTATGAAAGTCCGGGATAGACGGCCCGTAGTATGGGTAACAATCGTCCTTGGCACCCACCACCATGTGACGAAGGAAAAATCGGGGAATGATTGTTTTTGACGGCAATAAAAACGTAGAAATACCAGGGTACGGCCTGGTTGATTTCTGTTTTTGTTGCCTAGCTGCAAATATATATTACCCTCCCCTCTCGGTCGCCAAGGTAGACCCAGAGTGGAGGAAAGATAAAAGCCAGCTCGATTCGGGCATTTTATATAGAGGCATGCGTGGAAGGGAGCTACAAGCACGGCAGTGGAAAGCCAACTTTTCATCGCTATGAACCGAGCTTTCAAAAGGAAGGAACTGCTATGTATAAGGAAAAATCGGGTAATGTATGTTTTTGCTTAGGCAAACCAGAAATCAACCAGGCCAACTGATAGTTATTTAGAAAAAAAAAAAGCATTGCCTGCAACCCTCTCCAATGTCGGTCGCCACTCGGCGACTTGGAATTACGACAAGCAGACAATGACGCTGAAATAGGGATATCTTGAACCATACAAGCTATTGACGAACGGTTTGCGGTGTTTATTTCTAAGGGTTATACAACAATTTTGCAACTCTGTAAATGCATAAAAGTATTTGGTATGTGGCGAGTAGAAATTGTGAACTGGCGACTACTTTATATACATGGTGGGGCAGGAAGGACGGAACACCCTTGGCAATTAAAGATGGTTGTTGGGGATAATGAAACTTTGCGTGGTATGTAGGCGAAGGGGGGGGGGGGGGCTAACTAACCATGAATCTATCACTGACCTTGACGCGTATTTTCAATGTCATCATGATGCTAACTCGTAGAACTCCAGTTTAAATTAGCATGGCCATTGCAAAAAACGGAACGAAATTTGGTACGCTAGTTTAGGAGTTACGAAAATTGCAAGCATCATTTTGTTGTGCTGACCGAGTGGCTTTCCTGCCAAACAGTAAAATTTAAGTCCAGTGGTCCTCAAAGTACATGAAGCATGCTTGGAAACAAACAGCAACTGACACACGGATGACTCACACTAGCTCAACACAACCTACTACATTACACATATAAACAGAATGGTGCTGCATAGTTTAGACACGGTGGTTGTCTAAAAATGAAACTAATGTTGTTCCTCCCTCAGGTTAACATTTCTGATTTTGTTTCAGAGCTGATCATGGTTAATGAATTATGCCAAGTTGCGTATGCTGCCAACACCATTACCTACCAATACAATGCATGGTGTACGAAAGAGCCTGGCAGGAAAGCCACTCGGCCAGGACAACAGAATGATTCTTGTAATGTCCGTAACTCCTAAAAAGTTAAAAGTTAGCATCATGATGACCTTGAAAATATGCGTCAAGGTCAGTGATCGATTCATGGTTAGTTGGCTCCCCGTTCGCCTACACACCATGCAAAGTTTCATTAACCTAACATTAACCATCTTTGATTGCCAAGGGTGTTCCGTCCAGGGCCGTGCTGGTGGCTGCCCCCCCCCCAAAATGACTAACAGGGGCGCCAAATTCTGGTATTCAAATATAGATAAAAATTTATTTTAACTGATTAGCGATTACGGTATAAGAAGGTAATGAACCAAAAAAATGTCACCAGAATTCATCAACTAGCAGTAACTAACCGTTGTGCACGTCTGGTATTTTCTTCCCAATGGCCTTAAATCCCATCCCATTTCCGTAGTAAGCCAACCCATGCCTACCACGTGACTCATAACCCTCGGTAAGGAGGAAGCGTAGTAAAAACGTGGGCAAGATTGGGTGCGTAGTACATGACTGGCCGTTTCCAATTACAAGCGAAAGCGTCCATTTTGTTCCGACCTCTTCTACATTACAATTTTAAAGCTCACACTTCACTACTAATAAATGAACATTCGGTGGAATAATGCAGCATCCCCCTTCATCAGAAGTCCAGGCAAGGTTCACATTGCTTCAGGCTGTGTCAGATCAGAATTAGAATTCTAGTTCTCCACACTGTGATCTACAACGACTGTTACCAATGAACCGCTTCTGTCCCTGAAAGGTGTTCATGCGCCGCCATTGTTTCAAGAAAAACCAGAATCGACCCACATCAAGTTTGCATAAAATATTGTTCTTGTGACTATTTCACTGATCCACGTGCCTCACAATTGATCATCCTACTTGAAGCACAAGAACCAATGTCGCCGCCAGAAGCAGCGAAAACTTTTGGTTCCCGTTCTGGCTCTTCCCTACGTGAAAACGCACAGCCTACACCATTTGCACCTCCTCGTAAAAGACAGTCGGATTCCATTTGACACTCCTCTCCGACGCCTGGTATAGCAGTGTCGTTTACTCAACCAGCGACATCGCCACGAAAGCACAAGAAAACAAAAAGGCTCCGTGTCAAAGGCAAGACCCAGGTTGCCGTGACTGCTTTCCAGCTGCCACGATGACGGTCTACAGCTTTGGAGGAATCTGTCAACTTGCCTAATCTTCAGCCCTGGAGAACCCAGCTGTGTCTGGTGCATCTTCGTCCTTTTCCTCAACTGTCAGATCGATGATCCCAACTGCTTTCTTAAAAACGTTTTTCCTGTCGCGCCATTCTGCGTTAGGTCAAAATCGCCCTTGCTGACAAGGTATCTCTTCTTCAGGCTTCCCAGCGACATTTTCAGCTCAACCTTGCTAACAATAAAATTAAGCTGCTGTCTCCTCTGTCCGACAGTTCACAACGTTCCTGGCGTCAACACTGTCAGTTATCAGCTAATCGTACACCACCCTATGGACGTTCCCCATAGCATCCCGACTCCAGCGAGGAAAGTCGCCATGGCCCTCATCATGCTCCACTTTCTCCTTCAGCCATTCCTCCCAACCGAAGTTTCATCAGTGGTCCAGCCCCCTCCACATATCCTACTGGATTTTGTGAGCTCCTCTTATCCCGTCGTCGCCGGCTAGCACCAGCAGCACTCCCACAGTGGCCAGTGCTCAGAACAAGTCACATATCTTGTGCAACCTGCCGTGCTACAGCCAAGAGCTATATGGCGTTCTACTTCACAAACTTCTGCTTTACGATTTTACGACTGTTTACATCGGTTTTACCATCTTAAAACAATTTTGCACCTGTTTACATCTTTAACGCCCTTTGGACAACTTCTCCCTGAAAGCTGATACTAGGTGTCGGACGAATATTCGTACGTTAATTGCATATTCGGATAGGTTATATTCCATTTGAATATTCGTAAAGCCCCCGAGGCAGTTGACCCGGTCCTGTTTCAATTGGTATCAACTATTTCGTCTCCGTTCCAAATTTCAAGAAAATTGGACGTTAAGAAACGCCACCTGATTTCCAAATGGCTGCTGGAGAGTAGTAGTGACGATGACACATTCACCGTTTTATTTAGTATCATCTTTCTTGTCTTCGTCCCAAATTTGAAGGAAATTGATGAGTACAATTTCAAGATGGCGGCCATTAAAACAGAACTACTATTCAAAGATTTTAAATTCCTCCGAAACAAACATTAAAACAAAATGGTCACAAATCAATACCATTATGGGAACAAAAACAAAAAGCATTGACGAGAACATTTTGCAGCATTTCCCAAATCAGTCAACAAAAACCTTATGTGACACTATTTATTCGAATTTTGCAAAAGTAGTGCCAAATCTACGTAATACATTCCGATCGAGAAGAACTATGTTAAAAGATAAAAATCTACGCGAGGAAAAAAGCAAAGGTATTAACCAAACTATAGTGATAATGCCTAGCTATCCCGATGAAATAGTAAAAATTATTAACGAAGTGAAAATCAAATCTTCCACTGGAATGGACGGAATTTGTATGAAACATATCACTGGATGTATCGAAAATTCCTCTATATTTATTTCGAAATTGATTAATGCAATCATTGAAAAGGAAATATGGCCTGATGAACTGAAAGTACAAGTACTAAGACCCATCCATAAACATAATAGTAAAAAAAATTTAAGTAATTATAGACCCGTTTCTCTTCTATCTAACATAAACAAAATTATTGAATAATTTTGTTTAAGAAAATTTTAATTTTTCTGAATAAACATAACATTCTAACAATTAAACAGTTCGGTTTTAGACAAAACAAAAGCACTACAGATGCCTTAAGGCATATCAATGAATTAATAAATAAGTCTTTGGATAATGGTAATCGACTAATAATATGTAGCTCAGAACTACAGGAGAAAACAAGAAAAGTTTCCTCAATAATATGTAGCTAGTCTTAACCCCCCCACCTGAACAAATATTTTTCTTGCATTGCGTAATGCATGGCTCAATGGGGCTAAATAACGATAAACAGATTTTTACCAAAGACATCACAGGACGGCCCCCCCCCCCCCTTCCTTCTGAGCCAATTGCTTTTCGTCTGTGGAGTTAACTTGGCGGATTGGCTCCAGCTGAGCTACTAGCTCTTCTACTTTACTGAGTGGTGACCTGAAGGAGGCAAATAACTCATTGAACT
>JAHWFP010214289.1:0-45193 GCA_023313725.1 Lithobius niger | reverse complement strand
CCCCCTCAAGGAAGACGTCGCCGATCACAAAATACGTGCAGGACTCAAGATACGCCGCGCACACAATAGTCCTTGCAAATCCTTCTTTTTATTTCCATACCAACTGAATAAAGCCTTTGCTGGCAGTTTTTGTTTATACTGTATATCATTTTAAATTTATTTTCTTTAAATCAGTTGAATGCTGAACCCCTAACTTCTTGACGGTTGCATTCCTAAAGTGGTTGGCAGTTTCATTCAGAAGTCTTGGAAACTGTTATATGGCAGAGTGAAAAGTTACTATTACATACAGAGTACCTACCAAGCTCTCATTGTAATCCTTTTAATTAGAAGTTTTGTTCAAGTTAGCTTGCCCTAGTTTTCATGGCAGTGACTACAGTCGCCACAAGACTTTGACGTTGCTGTAAGGACTTTCTCCAGCCAAGATTGCCAGTGTTTGGCATCTCAGAGTATAAAGTGGGTATTACGTACGACTGAATTTGGTATATTAGAAGACATATTTAGCAGGACAAGCTTGCCGCAGTCTGATTCAATGCACGTTTTTTTGTCCACGAATTGTGTAGTATTGCTTGTTAATGTCGGATAGTGTTTTTTCTTGTTCTAAGAGTTACTGGGAACAGAGCTAAGAGCAAACGTCTCTGGCTCCTGTTTTGGGACTTTTGTATCGTTATCTGGGATATAACTATAAATTGGAGTCAATTTTCAATATAACCCAAACAAAAGTAACTATACAAAGTTAGACCTATAATAGTCCAGTTGCCTATGTGCGAAAAACTGTCCGAACAAAATGTTTCTGCACAGAGATGTTCTACAATATGTTCCTACTCCAAAACATAATGATGCCACCTCGGCAACCTTGGGGAATTCAAGATGGCATCCAAAATGGTGGCATCAAAACGGTTTTTCGCTTCTAGCGTCTAAACCATTCTTCCAATTGAAAATTAACTGATTACGAATTATGTTTAGAATAAAATATCCTTCAAAAAAGGTTCTGTTCATATTTTTGGTAAAATTAATCCTTCTTGCCAAAATTCGTTATTAAGTTATTTTAGGCCGTTAACGCATGTTACATATACAATTCCTGACTTTCAACAGCTGCAGTACCCGTTCTAATTAGGATAAGTGGACGTGATTAGACTAAGATGCAAGATGACGATGTATATTGTCCAACAAGGGTAATTAAAGCGATTTATATTAATTAGGAGCTACGGCAGTTTACATACGTTATAGCACTGCTTTTCGCTCTATTTTACCACATGTTCCATCTTTAAATTGCTGCACCACCCGTTCTAATTCGGATAAATGGAAGGGATTAGGCTTAGATGAAAGATGAAGATGTATATTTTCCAACAAGGGTAATTAAAATACCCTAATCATTAGGAGCTAAGCTACGACAGTTTATCTACGTTGTAGCGCTGTGCTTTTCACTCTAATTTACCACCAGTTCCATCTTTAAACGCTGCAGTACCCGTTCTAAGTCGAATAAATGGACGTGAATAGGCTTAGATGAAAGATGAAGATGTATAATTTCCAACAAGGTTAATTAAAACTATATATATTAGGAGCTAAGCTACGGCAGTTTACCTACGTTGTAGCGTTGTGCTTTTCGTCCTATTTTGCCACAAGTTCCATCTTTAAACTGCTGCACCACCTGTTCTAATAGGATAAATGGTCGTGATTAGGCTTAGATGAATTCCATCAAGGGTAATTAAAATGATGTATATCAATTAGGAGCTAAGCTACGATTGTTTTTCTACAGTGTAACGCTGTGCATTTTGTGCTATTTTACCACAAGTTCCATCTTTAAACTGCCGCAGCTTAGCTTCGAATTTATATAAATAATTTTAATTGCCGCTGTTGGAAAATATACATCTTCATCTTTCATCTAAGCCTAACCACGGCCATTTATCCGAATTAGAACGGGTGCTGCAGCAGTTTAAAGATGGAACATATGGTAAAATAGAGCGAAAAGCACAGTGCTACAACGTATGTAAACTGCCGTAACTTATTCCTCAGGCGTCTCATTGCCCAAGCCTGAGGAAGAATGCCAGTATAGGCATTCGAAAATTTGCTATTTTGAAATAACTGGAACACTTTTGGTGACTGCGTTACATAAAAGTTAGTGAAAATGAATGAAAACCAAAGAAAATCGTCCGTACCATCGGTATTTGATGTGCCGTTACGTAGCTCCTAATTAATATAAATCGCTTTATTACCCTTGTTGGAAAATATACATGTTCATCTTTCATCTAAGCTTAATCACGTCAATTTATCCGATTTAGAGCAGGTACTGCAGCTGTTTAAAAATGGAACTTGTGGTAAATTCGGGCGAAAGCACAGCGCTACAACGTAGGTAAACTGCTGTAGCTTAGTTCCTAATTAATATAAATCGTTTTAATTACCCTTGTTGGAAAATATACATCTTCATCTAAGCCTAATCACGTCCATTCATCCGAATTAGAATTATGTAGTACAGTCAGTATCTTAAAAAATTATTTTCATGTCAAAATCTGATCCAAAGCGAAGAATATTTACCCCAGTGTATTATTAAACATTTTTCTGTGTTTATTTTCTTTCTTATAGTTGCCAAACCAAGTATGTACAGAACATTTTGACAAAGATGGGGTATTTAAACTAATTTGTTTACTGGATCGAGAATCTTTAATGAAAAGTCCAAAGAATGACATGTTTCAGGTAAGCAGAAATTTAAAAATCTCTTTATCCTAAAAGATAATTTACAAACACAGCAGGACAAATCTTTACTCCAGTTCTATGCAGGTGCTAGAACTATTGCCATGTTTGAATAGTTCCAAATATCTACAAATTGCAGTGCACTATTCCACATAACTACCCATACCCATTAGCAGTGGCACTGTCTAATCATCCATGCATTGATTATTTCATTGCGTTTGATTTTTAGATGTATGTTTCATATCAGTTTTGCTTGTGGCAGCAATCTTCCTTTTTTAAGTCGGTCCATACAGTACATATTAAATGATTGGAAACACCTTTATCACCTCCAAGAATGTTTCAACAGAAGTCAACTGTTGTTGAAACATTCTCGGAGGTGATAAAAGTTTTTCCAATCATTTAATATGTCTGAATGTTATCACTGTCTACGCCGTTTACCGGTTTTGGCATGTCCATAATAGTATATTACAAGATTAATAAATTGGAATTATTGATATATTAGTAAACGCGGTACCGTTTGCTGTAAGGTTTAACCTCCACCACATTTCGATTCCTAATTTCTCTGCAGTCTTTCAATATTTTCCACTCAAATTTAGTGTATGTATAAGGTTTGTTTGATTTGGTGAACATCTGCGATATCTTTTATTAATTTCCAATTTGTCACATTGTAGGTCTGGACTTGAGCTGGAATCGGGATTTTAATTTTTGGCATGTTGTTGTTCTTGTTGTTGGCACGACACATTTCTCAACGCTCTCTACAGATCAAACCATTTGTCGTGTAAAGCTGGTTCTTAGCTCAGGTACTACTTCGTAGATGTGCCCTTTCCGTAAGGCCAAGTGGTTCTAGGGTTACGGAACTCTTAAAACGACTAGATTGATTGTTTTACATTGTTTTACACATTCTTATTATGCCACAATGCCAATCAGCAAATGCCAGATGAAGGACGTAGACTGAAGGTTAAAGAGTTTGTTTCCATATTGGTTTGTGCAAACCGTAATTGATAAAGATACAAAACTTAACAAGCTCATTTAAACTGCATGGTAAGCCAAAGTAGCACGAATTAGAAAACAAAAACAATTCGTTTGATGCTTCTGGTAATCAAAACAGCAAAGGAGCGCAAACTTTTCTGTAAGGTTTCTGAGACTGCAGTGTTGCTGTACTGGTTCGTCCTCATGAAACCTAACTGATGTAACCAACCATTATGCACTTAGTACAATTAAAGCAAGAGTCCAAATTTCATAATAATTTTTCATGCCCAAAAGCTACAGTACACACTCGACTACTTTCTTGGCTAATTTTTTCGGTGTTCTTCAGTCCCGTCGTCTACTTTACGTTTATCACGCTACTGATTATGCATATAGTATTTTTCAAGATTTTCAAGCACTTTTTTTCGGGCATGGAATTTCATTATTACTTTCCATAATATTTCCAGATGTTCAAAGACTCACTCGAACCCTGAATACCTGTAGACCTGTGCGAAGCAAACAAAGACTGGACAAACCATTTAAACATTTTCCAGCGATGTCGTTTACCCAAGTAGAATGCACCAATCATTAGCTAATCTATTGTGTGAAAAGTAAATGGAAAAAACATTTGAATACAGCAGTAAGGTCTCACGTGGACTAAACAGTACTGCAACACTGCAGTGTCTGAAGCCTTACAGGAAAGTTTATTTCTGTTCCTTTGCTGTTTTGACTAATGATTAGTTAAACCTTACCTTAAGCATCAAACGAGTTCGTTTTGTTTTCTAATAGTAGTATTATGTTGGTTCCATTGAATTTCTTTGTTTAATAGTGTATCGCATGAAACAAAACAATTGGGCAATAGGCTAGATCTGAGTGTTACAAGAACTTTTATTTGTCTATTCCAGTGTGTATGCATTATTATTTTTTGTTGTTGCATAACTTTGTTACGGATTTCAGGATTTTAAGAAACTGTTTTCACTGAATGGTCAGTCATCTCAGCATGCAGCAGATGAGGCAGAAAAAACACGGCTCAAGAATTTAAAAGGTTTTGTCGAAAACAGTGGTTTAGATGTAAGCTTTTTTCCTTAAACAAGTTTAGTAGTAGCAATTTCTACGTAGTGCTCTTCCAGAATTAATGTTTACGAATTTATCTAGGTGATGTTAAGGTTTTTAATGACCCCGTCTTTACTTCCTTCGCATTTGGCAGCTGCAGAAGGTAAGCTACTTTAATGGTTTAACTCTACCTGCCTTTAGTGTCAGTTGTGGCACTCTGTCAGTGCTGATACAGTGTCCAGCTGCATCACAATTCCTGTATCAGAATGAGGATTGTGGAAATTGCTTAACAAAGCTTCTTGAGATATTAACCATTTATCCTTGAGTAAGGGGACGATCCATCCGTACAGCAGTCGTCATCTCAGCAGGAAACAGTAGAAAGAGACACTGTAGCGTTATAGACTCGAGGCACGAATACAGGGCTCGAAAAGATTGATATCTCATCACAATTTACATTACAATTTAACACATTTGCGAAGCATTTTAGCTATGCAACATCTTGTCGAAAAGAAGTTTATTATTTTTGAATAATTTTAAAAACCACAATCTTCTTCAATCGCACAATTTCATACATAAGACACTCACAGAGTCTTGCTAATTTTCGACAGCAACGCTACTGTCATCATCAGGCACTTCAAAGGAAAAATTAGGATCCTGGTCACATTCTTGCTGTTTGCCAGAATTTGAATTTGGCAGAACACGTAGCCTCCTGTATTTACAAGGTGGTGGACCATTCATGCTGTCTTTAGAAGGTAGTGGGCCCTTCTTGCTGCTACTAGCTCTCCAACACCGCGCTAACTGCTCACTCAAGTCCCTCCCCACAAGGTGTCTCACATTTGGGTAAGAAGGGCCCTGAATATTCATAAGTTGGAATCCATTCTGCTCATGGTGTTGTATAGCAATGGATTCCAGGCACCTTAGATGGCTGTCGCGTGCAGAGTTTGAGCGGATGATTTTTTCCTAAATTTTTCCTAATTTTTCCTTTGAAGTGCCTGATGATGACAGTAGCATTGCTGTCGAAAATTAGCAAGACTCTGTGAGTGTCTTATGTATGAAATTGTGCGATTGAAGAAGATTGTGGTTTTTAAAATTATTCAAAAATTATTTAAATGTTTCATAGTATTGGTAATGATGTTTTTAGTGAAGTTTATTACTGTTAAAAAATAAAAAAAATCGTTACAGTTCATACTGTGAAATACTCATAATTCGTAAAATTCTTACCGAGTTTATTTTTCGCTCACTTTCACAACTAACACCTCCTCAAAGGCTTGCAAATTTTCGACAACAATCTGTAACTTCATCAGGCAAGGTTTTAAAGTCTGGACTGCTTACATCACAACAGGCAGGCACACACCGAAACCGTTTTCAGTGTGTGCCTGCTTTTTGTGATGTAGGCAGACAGTCCAGATTGTAACACCTTTGCCTGACGAAGATAACTATTTTTTGTCGAAAATTTGCAACACTTTAAGGAGGTCATAGTTGTGAAAGTGAGTGAAAAACTAACTCTATAAGAATTTTTTACGAATGTTAAAAAGTCCTTCTGAAATAGGCCTAGTCCATCTACATAATAATCCTGGAGGCCGGCTAAAGGGAAAGCTAAAAGGAAAACCGGAAGGACAACAATCACTTCTCCCCTCCTCACTCCCGCATTGAAAATGCACTCTCCCACTCTACCTGCATGGAAACAGGAGGCAGGCATGAGTGGTCGATCAATCTGACAAGTCGTCGGGAAGAGTGCCGGAAAAATGTCCCGGGAAAGTGTCTTGGGAAATGTGTCCGTAAACTTAATTCATGACCGGCACTGTACATAGCACGGGCTTCCTGTAGTTTACAATAAAACAATCATTTAAAATACTGTGAAGCCCCCAAGCCCCAACGTTAGTTTGCCAGCACTGAGCAAAACCAACAGCATGTGCTTAGCTTACAGTACTGTATTGAGTAGTAAACTGTAGAAGCATAAACGAAAGCTCTTAATGCCAAGTTAGATTATTTTTATGAACTAGGTACAATCAATGAAGTTGAAGCATTCTTTAGACGATAACACAATCATATAATGCACAATTGGAGATGTTCTCTTGTACTAGTTGAACTATCAAGCAAAAAGAAAATGTCCTTTTACCTGCCTAGAAAAATAGTTGTGCTTAATGAAAACTGTAATCCTAACCAAAATTTTTATTTTTCATCACAGTTATGCTACGCACTTTTTTTGGACATGTAAAGCCTTGCTACACCACATTTTGTAAAATTCCTATACAGATTTAATTACTCTAGTAACGTCTGAAAGAATACAGTTTTCAACGGGATTTGGCTAGTCTTAATGAATGCGGCTTCCTACTTGCCAAATGGAGAGAAAAATCCAACACTAGACAGTTTCATTTTAGTGGCAATACGACTAAGATTACCGTACTTTAAAAACAAACCCTGATGCCTAAATTTTCTTATCTTGGGAACGGTCGTAGTTAGAAACGGTTGTGAAATTGTTGTTAGAATTAATTAGGGTTATCATCAAGTTGCTGTATTGGTGTCGGCCTGTTTTTAGCTGGAGAATCTGAATTGACACGTGGTAAATGTTTAAACCTGTAGTAACACCTCCTTAAATTAGGCCAGTGGTATGTTACTCCTTTGTTAGCTTTGAAAAAGGAATACTCCTCGTTTATTGACAAGAGTTGGTACAGAAGACTCGATCTTTACTAAGAAAACCTTGAATCCCTACTAGTTCTCGCGTGTCCTTTGACCGATATGCAAGTAATCACATGAACGGTTTCAGTGGTTGGTTTGACATGAAGGTTGTATTACCGTACTAATTAAACTTTTAGTTTCTGTAATTGCTTTATTTTCCAGAAACTCCTCAAATGCTATCTTGGAAAAATAGGTTTCTGGGTATGTTGTGCCAGCTGTGCCTCTGTGTAAGTAATTCTTATTTTTATTTAATTGACAACATTTTTTGATGGATTAGCTAAGGGGTACAATACGAGCCTCTGTTTATTGTAACCACTTCCACTTCTGCTAAATTACAGGATGAGTGTGTTACGAAGGCTCTTTATGAGCGAGAAGATTTTTTTTATTATTTGTTTAATTTTGTACGACACGAACAGACGTCCAAAACAGCATGTGAACTTATAGTGCACATACTTAATTGTCAAAAGGACACGCTTAACCTCAACGATATCCGTAAGTTCTTGTAATCAGCTGAACTTGTAATCAGCTGAATCAGGTATTTAATGTATTAAATGTCTCAACCACTTTAATGATTTTGTTTACAGCTAATTTTACAGAATTTATCAATAATCTTGAAGAGCCCCAACTAGCAGATTTTTGTGGTGTTCTTTCAGTAACCATCTCTGATCTTGATGTGTTTGATAACAAGTCTTCTTGTAAGTAGTTAGTGTAATTTTTAAGTTTCTCAAAAGTTTTCCGTTTATTAAGAAATCCACTTGAACAATAGTGAAAGAAATACATTACTAAAAGAAACCCTAAGATTTACCGCACTTAACAAAATTTTGCCCATTAAATGATTTGTTAGTTTGTTCAAATTTGCAGCTGCAAGTTTTGCCTAGCTTCCTGGCTATTTGCTTGCTTGTATACAAGTTAATTACAGTTTGGTAGCAGAGAATGAACAAAAAGTGTGTTTGTTTTTCAGTATATGCCCAAAGCACGCAGAAGAGGAACAGGCACTTCGTAGCTATTAGAGACATAAATCAAGGTAAAGTTATAATTTACCATGTTAATTCCTATACCATATTAATTTGCAATTACTGTGCATACTGGCTCTAAGTTATGGCTAGTAATTTCGTCTAATGTCCCATGACATACTACTGTCAAGTTCATGAAGACCTACCTTTTCAGCTGTTACTTTTTAACTAGTTAATTGAACAGTTGTAATTTGTGTGGCTTACTTTGGTTTGTACTTTGTATTTCAGAAGTTATATTGGAGGCCCCCAATTTGTTAGGACGGCTTGTTAATTTTGCCTGCAAAGTACCTTGTAAGTATTTTGTTGTCAAAAATCACGATTAATAATGCAGTGTTAGATTTTAAAAAGTGTTATGTTTCTGTGTAGATATTCCCCGCCAGCCTGATTGTTGCAGTGAAATAGATCACTGGGACCAGTGGCTTGATGAACATCTAGATGCAGAAGAAAATGAATTGGATTATGTGGATGGAAATGTAATTGCAGATGGTAAGATAAGCTGAGATGAAATGTAATTTTAGTGCAGTACAGTATACTCAAAAGTAAAATAGTGTGTGGAGCTGTCCTGTGTTTGTAGTCAGTGAAGTCAAAGTCAGGTTAATCGGTGGTTTCCAAAATCACTGATGTAATCCATCCAAATTCTTCACGAGACAGTTTGGTATCTCCAATACGCAGCAAACCGTGAGCAAACTCAACAGAAGATTCCAAAAGTATCTGTTGAGTGAAAATGAAGTTACCTTTGGTGTTTGATGGAACCATCTGGCTACAGTATTGCAGTTTTGTTGCATGGTTATTTGGTTAATTCCTGTGAATTACAAGAAGCATTTGCTTGTTATATTCATGTAATGCAACCAAGATATATCCGGAGTTAGTTGATAAGTTCTTATGTCTAGCGCGCTCAAAAAAACCAACTCCTTCTTCTGACTATTGTAGCTGAATGACTGACGCAACAACAAATAACGTGCGTGATGTCAGTTGTCAAACTAAACTATCTCCAGCAGTAGTAAGTTTGGATGAATTAAAGTGATGGTTTGGAAAGCAGGGATCGACTGAATCCGAACCGGATCTGTAGGGTTCGGATTCGATTCGGATTCGGCAAACTTTTGAATGTCTGGGCGATTTTTCAATAACTTCGGTAATTTTTGGCCGTTTTCGACATTCCAATATACCATTCGAAGTGTTTTTTCGCCAGCTTTACAATGGAGCCAATTTCAAATGGCTAGCATAAACTGTTCAGAAGTTATAAGGGAAAAAACCAATGAACAAGTTGTGAAAATGTCTATTCAAGTTTTGAAACTTTGCTACTTTACTCAGCTAGAGAGAAAATTTAGTCTGTAAAAAATGGAAAAGGCTGAAGCAGGCCAACAAAGGTTTTATTTTGGATTCGGTTAGGATCCGGATCCGTTTCACCAAATCTTGTAAATTATCCGGATCCGAATCGGATTTGGTGAAAGGTACTTGAGTTTGATTTGAGGTACTTGAGTTTGATTTTGATTTTGCGTATTTACTGGCAATTGAATGTTAAGCGGCGTTTGCGCATTAGTTTGTATTTGCAAGGTAGGCATTCGTGGTGTTAAATTAGGTGATACGAAATTGTGTTGTGGGGTAACCAAGTTTGACGGCATGGTTCGAGGCGGTGGCCCATTTTGGCTTAATTGAACTTGCTCGTTTGGTGGTATTGGGGTATGTAACGGAACCTGTGAATTTGAGAGAATCTGAGTCCTAATTGGTACTTGAGAATTTACGAGTGCATGATTATTTTGTGAAATCCTAGATAACGCGTGATCCCTATTAGTTTGATTTGAGCGTTTACGAGACTGAACTCGCTTAGGTGGTGGCAAGTTTAATGTAGCATCGATCTCGTCGATGTTATGAGAATGATTTGACTCATTATCTGACTCGTCAGAGGTTGTATTAGTATTATCCAAATTTGGGGTACTAACAGAGTTATCCGTGAATTCAACAAAATCGAGGCGATTTTGAGGGCGTTTTATAGGTCTGCCTCTTGAAGAAACTTGGATTGTGCCTCTGGCACGGTTACTTCTAGTTCTAGGCATTATTTAACTAGAAAAACATCGCTGTAATTCATACTGTGAAAAGATCGACTAGATTAACTAGATTTTTAAGTACGTGCTAAATTTAACCCTTATTGTAATACAACCTATAGTAGTGAGCACAAAACAACAACAACAAATGGAGGAAGAGGGGAGAAAAAAAAATCCTAATTTATCCAAAATACTGAATTTTCGTTTTAATTTGAAAATTACTACAGTTTCCCTAAAATTCAACACCTGAAGTTGGCAATAATTTAGCAATGGTTATATTAAACTCAACCACAAAATTTTCCACACAATAGTAACGCTATGGTGATCAATAACCAAATGCAGTACACTGAATTTTGGGCGTATATGTTGCCAAGTTGACAAAATTCGCTACAAATATATGTATGGGTCCTTTAAATGCAAGCAACCTTCAAATGCACATGAATTTCAATACTGAAAAAGAAAATTTTCCCGCGATTGCAACTGTAAAACCAACCTGTTATCATCGCACAATAACTAATCAAGGCTTAGTAAAGTAACAATAACAATGCAATTTTTTTTTTCAACAAAGCTAGCAAGTGAATCAGCGCTTGAACGTAGGCTACTAAATATTCGCGCTAAAAAATGTTTACTAACAACAACGATCGCTACTAACTGATCAAGTACAACTAAATGTTAAAAAAAATCTTTCCGGGGATTTAAGAGTGAAGAATTCCACTTCTGACACCATTGTAATGTTCTTTTCCGGTGACCATTTGACCAGAGAGAACATTATTATCAGGATAGCTAGTTGCATTCAATCAGTACTCTAAACACATAAATAACACTGGAATAATAAACACAATATAGTTAAACTGGGCCTTTAATCGACACTCATTGTACATAATAGTGACCGCACTGGTCTATTAAATCAACATGAGAGATTAAGTAACGATCGACGTGATTACAAATAATCGATGTGAGGCGTAGCGATTGGCATTACGATAACTACTTATGGTTGGAATAATTATCCTAATTGTTAAATTATATTAACCGGCCTTGGATTAATTAAAGTGCGCTGGTGATAAACATAATTATTGTACTAAGCTGCTTATAGCCGAAGCTATGCTATGAATACTTATCTCTACATGAACTTGACTGTGGCTAATGAGCGGTGTATTAGCCTATACAGCACTTGGCTTCCCATTGCTCGGACGGCTCTACGACCCGTGTCCGTACTCTGGATCGGCCTTCAGGAATGTTGACCGGCGTGAACGATTGTAACAATACTGAACGCTGAAACTGCCCGAATGAATCTTACATTCCAGAGTCGCGCTTTATACGCGATTGTTATCGCGGCCACATCAATCACTTGTCTAACTGATTGATTGGATTTACGGAGAATTTTAACGACTTGACAGTCCGGGTCCTTCTCTTAATTTGGGAACCGCTGTGCCTGTCAATCACAGCATTGTTTAGTTCGGGAAGTACATTAGTGAATTCTCAGTATCACTCCTTTAAGTGTCCCTACCTTAATTGAACTGTCATAATCGCATCCGTTTAACCCTTTAAGGACGGGTGCGCCCGAATGCGCCCTCTCTTTAATTATTGTTTACAGCTCTTCTACAGGTCAGATTGAAAACTTCCAACCAATTACAGTAAAACTAAAAATGAGATATGAAGGCCAGATCATTTAGGAAAAAAAATTACACAGGTTTCATTCTCTTACTTCAAGTGGGTGAGAAGCTATGAATTTTTTTTTATAAGTCCATTACGAAACTGTAGCGCAAACGCAGTCCTTAAAGGGTTAAATAATGATGGATTGTTATTGTTGGAACTGATCTATCACTAATGCTAATCCTATCTTAATTGGATTCTCTTCGTACAAGCAATTAGTATTTCCTTGAATCGATTACTAGCTGCGCTGATAAGCTAGTGTAAAGCAATGCCAATCCTTATCTCTTACAATAGGTATTTACGGTGGTCTGCTTACTTGGAATGCTGGTTCTTGTTCGTGTTCTGAAAAGGTGAAGCTCTTATTTAATCTAATCAACTGGAGCCCTTTTGGTTCTATGAATTAGTATTGAGTCTATTTGTTAATAATTCCGTGATATATAGATACTTTCATGCATAATTAATTAGATGTATTGTTTCTGTAATAAAGACTAATTAGGCCTAATTAAAACCCTTACATAACACAGTTGGACTTTCGTTTGTGTATTGCCGTCGATGATAGAATTAGAAGTCCCATAACTGACTATAAAAGCTTGGCATGTAGATTTTATGCAAGTGATAAAGGTTAGAAGTTGAATCCCATCACTGGGCTGGGCAAATCAGATTTTTTTCATCCGAACTGATTCTAACCCGATTATTAAAAGAAACTCACCGATACCAAATCCCAATCACCGATACCAAATCCCAATAACCAAACCCAATAGCCGATCCCAATTCCCAGTTAACCGAAAAACTCTACTTCTGAAGCATGTATTTTGAATGTTATATTCTTTAACATTTTGTTTTGTGACTTCTAAACAGTAAGAGAAAGCACCTTGGGGTTTGGACCATTGGGAAGCTGGCAAAAAAAACCCTTCAAATGGTTTATTTCTAACATCAAAATCGGTTCACAAAAAGTGAAAATATTTTCGTTTTGGTATATTGCTGATATATTTTAGTTTAACTGCAAAACGTTTACCACTAAATTACACATTAGCAAAGATAGCTTGCGAATTTTCCAGGCACTTGCAGGATTTTTTTGAGTTTCTCTGGTCACATCTTTGGCGTTCAATCTGTTTTGAATTTATAATAATAATTTCTCCACATAGAGGTAGAAGGACTACGGAAGGGTGTTGAACCGCTGATACCGAGCCAAACTCACTAACTTTGGTTGTGATCTGTAAAAACATGCGTGAAGAAGTGTATCGTGTCCCATGCAATGGGTGTAGTGCCGTTTACATTGGTGAGACACGCAAGAGAGTAAGAACTAGGCTGCGGCAGCATATGAGTGACACCCATAATGGACTGGAAAATAACGGCGTTGGACTCCATTGCATTAGCACTGAGCATGAGATAGGGTGGTGGAGTAGGACCAAAACACTTAATCAAGCCCAATTTATTTTTATTTTTTATTTTTTTATTAATTTTGACGAGCCTTATGTCAGCCAAAGCAATTAATGCGAAGCAATTGGGCGAAGGACTGCCACCTTTCGGTGCAGAGAGTCATTAACTATCCAATACCATTCTCTGCATGACATACTTTTTATGAACATACATGGCCCCTCGAATCCAATGTGATGAACCTTGTAATTTGAGACCATGATGTGCAGCTTAGGTTAGAGTGGGAAGAGAGGCAAATGCAAACGGCACGCAAAATACCAGAGGCCGCAGAGTCGATCTAATTCCAACGAGTTTGAAAGACACAGTTGTGCCTACTGACAGTCCAAAAAATTCCTTGAAGTGCCTGATGAAGCCAAAAGAATTTTCGTCGAAAATTCGCAAGGTATTGACTGTATCTTTATTTTGAAAATGAGGTTAATGAGTGGTGAACTTTTTCCTGTTGAATCGAATGAGTTTCAATATATTTTAAGTTTTATTTACCGATCCCGATTTCTATGAATACTGCAAATATCAGTAAAGACTGGGATCGGCCCTGCCTTAATCACTATTATTTTGTTTCTATTGCCCTTCGGAAACATAGATTACGTGTGTTTTGGTTGCATTCCTTTCCTAAGGGATGCTTTCGCTGGAGGATTCTTCAAATCGTCGCTAGATGGCCAGGTGCGCAAGTCGATCTTCGCATGCGCGACCCCTCTTATAAAAGCGGCTCGGCGATTCCCGCCTGCCATATTTTTTCCCTCCACCCACATTGTAGCGCCTCTGGCTCCCAGCTTCGCCTTCGCCTACGCCCTCACCTACGCCTTCGCCTTCACCCTTTTGGAAAGCCCAAATCTGTTGTCTTCGCCCCTGGTTCATCACCATACCTGATGGCAAGATCCAGATCTTCGTCCAAGCCCTCACTTAGAACTGCGCCATCTCTTGCCAGCCCTACGCCTCTTGACCCGCAAATTTTGGTGGACGCTTCGCCTTCGCCCCTGCTTTCACCTCCACCATCGTCACATCATGTGTTATCACCTACCGCCGCTTTCCCCGCCTATTTCACCAATACCATGCGGATGCGGCTAACCACGTAGGAACTCATCAACGTCTTCATGCCACCAGACACCGACTAACGACATCCCTTTAGATCTATCCTCCGCTTCGTCGCAAAATTCCTGCTCTTCATGCCGCAGCCACTCACTCACGGCAAAAGAGGTTCACAGGCTCATGGATCATGCAATCAAAAAATTCAGCTACAAAAAGAAGCCAATGCCACCTTCGCCGCAAACAGATTCAACGATCTACACCAAAACCTGGCTACTTTCCACCAACCATGCCGTCAAACACCTCAACACCTCGGCAGAACCGTCTTTAAAACGGCTTCGCACTTTGCTGCCCCCTAGCTCAGCAAAACCTTTCCCTTCGCCACCCCCTATGCCTTCGCCAACTCCAGCTTCGCCATTCTGTAAACCTACGATACCAACTCGCAAACGTCGACTCCCTTCTCTGTCATCTTGATACTCGAGACGACTCTGATCTGGACACCGTTTCGGCACTCAACAATTCTTTCCGGAATTCTTCATCCTCGCGACACGCTCATTTCTCAAATGATGATTCTGATGAAGATAATGACGAGGAAACCTCAATCATCCCTCTTCGTCGACTACTCACAACAGTTGAAAAAACCTTTCCGGCAGCTTTTCTCTACAAACCGCTACCAGATTCTTCCACCCCAAGTATACACCGAGGCCTTGCTACTGGTTTTAGTTACAGCCAACGAGACCAACAAAAGAAAAAATGAAGACTGCTTGGACAGTCCACGACCTTGCTGACTACACTACTTCGCGACGGCGGCAACCTTTTAGGAAAAGGTGAACCCCTCACCCTCGACCAGGAACCGCCACCACCACGACCTGGCAAAGACAATTGGTTCTTCCGTTCCCTAGGTGAAGGTTCAGCAAACCCAAGAAATTTCGAAACCTACAAAGAAAACGAGTTTCTCACAAAACTTGATTTTGGATCCTCTCTTTTCATCCCAAGAAAAATCAAAATACCTTCTGCAATCATTAAAGACAATGACAAGCTACTACGCTTTGGCCTTCGTGCTGCCTCCCGGGCCGACGTGATCCACACTGCCATCAACGCACTATCTGAAAAACTCGCCATTGAATCAAGTCGAACAGAAGCAACCCGTCTAGCAGACTTATCAGCTTTTCAAGAAAGCTTCTTTTGCCACCTTCCATTCTTTCAATTGGCTCACTAAAGCAGTTTTAAACTCCACCCTGCTCCAACATGAAGGCACCTTAAACACGTCTTCAAAGCTCAACGAACCAACTCGCCACATTATACGAAACCTTCCAATTCTTGAACCTTCCATTCTTGAACCTTCCATTCTTCACCCTCTTCACCGGCCAGATTCCAAAGATTGCACGTCACCTAGACATCTCAAAGAAACCAAAGGGATTCAAAAACAGGCCAAAAAATAATTACAACACTCAGCAGCCCTTCCCAGCCAAACAACGAGACAAAAAACGTTCCTCAAATAATATCTCCAAAAGCAACTACAACAGAGAAGAAACCAGACACTACGACAACCGGTCCATTTATGGAAAATCCTCCAACCAAGGCAAAAAAAAATAGGCCCAAACCGAAGCTCATCCTATGACCAACGGAACCGCCACTCTTCACCAGGAGCACGCAGGAGAGCCCGCATCGCTCTATGACAATCATCAACAAGCACCAATCCCAGTCGGTGGACGCCTACGCCATTTTCTACCCGCCTGGAAACGAATCACCTCTGACCGATTCATTCTAGATATTATAGCCAAAGGTTTTCACCCAACTTTTACATCAAAACCACCTCTAACGTCTTTACCACCCTGGCACCAAGCCTCGCCACCTTCACTCTCAACAGAAATCCTCACCCTTCTCAAAAAGAAAGCCATTCGAGAATGCCCAAATCCCTCACGACCAGGTTTTTACAGCTCCATCTTCCTTGCACCAAAGAAAACCGGAGGAGAACGTCTCATCTTCAACTTAAAACCGCTCAATTGATTCATTGAAAACGAACACATCAAAATGCACACCCTAGGTACAATTCGGCAAACACTTCAACCAAACAACTGGACAATCTCAATAGATCTCACTGACGCCTACCTGCACATCCCACTGCACCATGCAGTTCTCCACTATTTCCGTTTCTTATACAACGGAAAGGTGTACGAATTCCAAAGCCTACCATTCGGCCTAAACGCCGCTCCAAGAATCTTCACCGCCATTCTAAAACCAATCCTTGCACACCTACACCAAAACCAAATCTCGACCAACGCCTATCAGTACGACTGGCTCTTAGACTACAAATCATCAGCACTTCTAAAAACAAAAAGAGTCTACACACTAAACCTACTCTCGCAACTGGGATTTGCCATAAACTTCCCGAAATCAAGATTCGAACCCAGTCAATCCTTCATCTTCCTAGGAGCCCACTTCAGTCTCGTATCTGCAACAATCTCACCATCACCAGAAAGAATCGAAAACACCATACAGTCCTGTCGCAACTAACGCAAAAAAAACCCAACCACTCCTTAAAGGACTTAAATTCACTAATAGGAAAATTGGATTCCATGGCCTCACTTGTTCCCTACGGAAGATGGATGACAAGACCACTACACCACTTCCGCATAGATCATTGGGGAATAACAAAAGACAAGAACCTTAAAAACCAACAAACCATCTCTTTCCCCACGACACTCTCTTATGGTGGACTGACATCACGACAATCTCAGCATCCGTCCCACTACACGAACCTCAACCAGAGCTTCACCTCTTCACGGACTCATCCCTCCAGGCCTGGGGAGCCCACATTCAAAATCAGGAGGCATCTGTGGGGAATCGAACGAACAAGCCCACATCAACCTTTTGGAATTGAGAGCCATTTGGGAAGCCCACAACCACTTCCAAGCCATTGTCACGAATAAAGTGGTACAAATTCACATCGACAACACAACAGCGGTGGCTTACATTCGAAAGGAAGGCGGCACTCACTCACGATCTCTCCACCAAATCACCTCCGAAATCTTTTCTCTCTGCAAATCCCTAAAGACGACAATCCTTCCTCTACACATACCAGGGAACAGAAATGTCATCGCCGACTCTGTCTCGCCAATCCCCACCAACAGGGGAATGGGCCCTCAAGAATTCAATCTGCGAACCTCTCTTCACCATATGGGGAAAGCTGATGACAGACCTCTTTGCCATGAAGCTCAATGCCAAACTTCCCCAATACATAAGTTCCCTTCCGGACCCACAAGTCTGGGGAGTAGATGCCCTCACGTTTCCATGGAAGAACCTTTACGCGTACCTGTTTCCGCCGTTCAAACTTCTCCACGCTGTTCTCCAAAAGATCTTGACAATGGAAAGAATCTTCTTGCTTGTTGCACCGAACTGGCCATCGGCCCCATGGTTTCCCCATCTACTAAATATCCTAATAGACCACCCAAGGAAACTCCCAGATCTTCCAGATCTGCTTTCGCAAAGAAAGGGGACCCTATTCCACTGACACATCCACACCCTACAGCTACATGGGTGGCTACTATCATCGAACTCCTCCAGGAGACAGGAATTCGTCCAGAACAGGCATCCCGAATTGCCAGCAAAGCCATTCAAAAGTCAACAAACAAAATGTACGACAACCACTGGAAAAGATGGTTTCATTGCTGTATCGAAAGGAAAATCAATCCACTCTATCCTTCTATAGCCAACCTCCTTGAATTCTTTGACACCCTGTTTAACCAGAAATTAAAATCCTCCACCATACTCTTCTACAGATCTGCACCCAATTCCGTTTTCAAAGCCGCAAACAACCACCACCTCATTGAAAACCACAACATCTCTGCTCTCAACAGATCTTTTGAAAACGAAAGACCATCAATCAAGAAACCATTCCCAGACTGGGATCTCACCATTGTCCTGGAATCCCTTCGAAACCCCCCTTATGAACCCATGCAACGCAGCGACCTGAACTACGTACCTGACAAGGAAAACAGTCTTCCTAACAGCGCTCGCCACTGGACAACGTTTCAGTGAAGTACAGGCACTATCCACGACCCAGCCTTCTGTTTCTTTTATGAAAGCCATTCTGCAATCCACCTAAAACCCAGAACTCCATTCAGAGCAAAAACGCAAAAACCATGTAATCCAACAAAGCCAATCATAATTCCGGCATTAACCAACATCACCACAGACGAACCCGAGAAACTCTTATGTCCAGTGCGGGCTGTACGCTATTACATAAAACGAACCAAAAATCTTGAGTTCCGCAAAGGCCGCAATCAACTGTTCCTCCCCTTCAAAACCTCTTACGGCGAAACAACAGCAGCAATGATAGTATCATGGATCAGAACGGTCATAAACAACGCGTATGAGGACATCGCCAGCGACCACCCAGACGTCAACATCAGGGCAACGGCACCTGAACTAAGGGCAATTTCAGCTTCTTGGGCATTCCACAACAAGATCGCCATAGCCGACATCATGGATGCAACATCCTGGAGAAACCAGTCCGTCTTCACCAGCCATTGCTTCCGGGATATGACAAGACAAGAAACTGGATTACACCGTCTGGGACCCATAGTCGCTGCCAGACCGATAATCCATCCTCTTTAAGCACTAAAAACAACTGATGTCCTGAAGCAGATGTCTTGAAGCTGATGTCCTGAAGCAGATGCAAGACCATTCAACAAACGGCCCTTTTCAGGGCCACCATTTTTTCCGAAAGAGAACCAAATTCCTGTTTTCTGTTTTCAATAAACTGCGAAAATCTCTGATATTTTTGGAGGAGCCAGCTCGCAGTCCTAGGGCAACCCCTCCATCGGAGTTGACGAGGTCTGTTGAATGCAACAAAAACGCAGGTAATCTATGTTTCCGAAGGGCATTTTGCCGGCTCTCCTGCCTGACAAAATTGTTTCTATTGCCCGGAAGAATCATACATTACCTATACCCGCCCTACCTCCCCTCTTGTGTCACCACCTGACTGGACGAGAGGGTAAAAAAGATGGCAGGCGGGAATCGCCGAGCCGCTTTTTAAGAAAGGTCGCTCATGCGCATGCACAGACCGGGTTGCGCAGCTGGCCATCTAGCGACGAATTGAAAAATCCTCCAGCGAGAGCATCCCTTAGGAAAGGAATGCAACAAAAACACAGGTAGTGTATATTTCCTCCGGGCAGTAGAAACCATTTCAGCCGGCCAGGCAGGAGGGCTGGCGAAATACTCTTTTTCGTGCTCTAATATTTACTTGTTTTGTGTATATTTTGTGTTTCTATGTGCCATGAAATATCATTACCTAATTTATTAGCATTCTACTTCAGCTTTGCTGTGGAATCTAGAGATTAAATTTGTATGGTCGTCCGGTATTCTACCCACTGTGCATGCGTGGCTCCGCTATATAAGCTTGGACGAAGGTCGGTTCTTCATCTTTCCTTCTCTAGCTCCTGGCTGGTTCAGTCGTGCTGCTGTGCATTCGTTGTTGGATCCTTGCTGCTACGGTCTCCCTATGCCTCGTGCTAAGGGTACACCGCTGGACCCTCTGCCCCATGCGGGCTCCTCCTTGTTTCTACCGATCATCGTTTCGGATGATCCACCTTTACCTGAGTTTTCTGCGGTCACCGCCTCTTCTCTGCGGTCTCTCAGTCTCCTGTGCCAACGGCGATCGACCCATCTCCTTCCCATCTCCCAGTCCCCTCTAATCCGGCAACCAACACTTCCTCTACCTCACCACTGCAGGTAGTCAAGTGGACTCCTCACGAGGCCTTCGGTCTCTTCAGGAGGATCTTCTCAAAGCCAAAGAAGCATATTCTCAGTCAGAATTTCTCACGACAGACGTGAAGATGGATTTCGGTTCCTCCTTGTACCTCCCACGACCAGCCGCAATCCCCTCTGTGTCCTCCGCGACAACAATCGTCTTCTTCGCCTGGGTCTTCGTTCGGCCTCCCACGACGTGTTGAATACAGCCGCCAATGCCCTCTGTGTTATGTCTTTCTATGGACCCGTCCAGAGAACTGGCCTCCTTGGTCAGCCAAGTCTTCCGGAAGGCTAGTTTCGCCACCTTCCATTCGATGAACTGGTTCACACGGGCTCTCTTTAACTCCTACGCTCCTTCTTTTTGAAGAGTGCTCAACACCGCCCCGAATCCACACGATTCTACTAGGCATGTTCTTCGGAACCAACCCATCCACGAAGCGGACACCCTCTTCCAAGGGCTGATCTTCAAGCTTGCTCCTCATCAAGACATCACTCTCAAACCTAAGCCTTACAAAACCGAAGGCCCTCGTCGACAACGGACAACAGGAACTTTCGTACCTTCGTCCGACCCCAAGGACGACTGAAGCACGGTCTCCCGCTCTGACACCAGCCCGGTCTCGCCTCAGCCTCGTCGTGCTCAGTTGCCCTTTCCAAACAAGGGACAGGGGCGCACACGCGGTCGCTCCTATGGCTGAAGCACTACACCGGACCTCCGTGCACTTCATACATCCCCCGCACCTTGCCAGAGACCTCGATCTTCGTGTTGACAATTACCACTTGCCAGAACCGGTCGGAGGCCGCCTCCGGTTTTTCCTTCCGGCCTGGCAAGAAATCGCATCCGACCACACGGTCCTCTCCATTATATCCGACGGCTTCGTGCCTTCCTTTTACCGGTCTCCTCCCTGGTTTAATGCTCCGAACTCGTACCGTATTCTCTCTGACAAAATTGTGTCTCTTCTAGCCAAATACTGCACCAAATCCGGAACAGCCAAGCTTCTACAGCCAAATTTTCCTTTGTCCAAAGATGACAGGCGACCACCATTTCATTTTCAACTTATGACCACTCATCCGTTTTATCAAAAACCCCCATTTTCAGATGTCAACCGTCAATTCCATTCGACATTCCCTCCTACCAAAAGACCGGGCGGTTTCCATAGATCTTGCGGACGCCTATCTGCACATCCCACTGCACTCCTCGGTTCGGCACTTGTTCCGTTTTCTGTACGGCTGCGTCGTCTACGAATTTACCTGCATGCCGTTCGGACTGAACGCAGCTCCAAGAATTTTCTCACTTGTTAAAACAGTGTTAGCCTTCCTGTATCATGTGTATCTCACTGATTGGATCCTTCCTCATCAGGACCATCTCCAACTACTTGCAAACAGGGACACCGTGTTACAGGGTGGTCCACAAAAAACTGACGACCCAACATAATATATAAGTCCAACTTTTCTAGTTAGCACCCCTTAGAACCAGGATAGGACAGAATCAAAGCCAATGAAATGGGAAGATTTCTGTCCTATCCCGATTCTGTGGGGGTGCTAACTAGAAAAGTTGGACTTAAAAAATCTTGGGTCGTCAGTGTTTTGTGGACCACCTTGTACGTTTGCTTCATGACCTAGGTTTCGGAATCATCTTTCCAAAATCCAACCTCATCCCCTCTCAACGCTTTGTATTTCTCGGGGTGGCCTTCGACCTCTACCGAGCAGTCGTCATGCCTTCCCCAGACAGGATCACGTCTCTCTTCCAGAAAATTAGACAGTTCCTTCGGTCTCCCCAATATAATCTGGCTCAACTAAATTCCCTCATCGGAACACTGGATTCTTTGGCTCTTCTTCTTCCATACGCCCGATGGCTGGTCAGACCCTTCCACCTTTTCCACATCAACGAATGGCCCACCCAATTGCTCCAAACCACCTCTCGCCCACGCCCGGACGATTTTCCTCTATCCATCCTATTACGTTGGATAGATCTACACTTTATCACACAGACGGTCCCTTTCCACGAGTCGTCCCCCGACTTGCTTCTGTTCTCCAACGCTTCTCTCCAAGGGTGGGGAGTTCACATCGGCGACCGCGTGGCATCCGGACAATGGCTACCCAGTACTACTACCCATATCGATGTCCTCGAGCTACGAGATGTCTTCCTCGGTCTCCTCTACTTTCGAGACCACCTCTCCGGACAGGTGGTACAGGTCCTCATCGACAACTTTAATAGCAGTCGCCTACCTCCGCAACGGTGGAGGGACACAGTTGAGGTCCTTGCATCAGGTTACCTCCGACATCATCAACCTTTGCATACGCCTCCATACAATGTCATAGCTGACTCCTATCCTACCGGTCTCCTCCAGCGAGCGAAGGGCCCCATAAGACATCCATCTGCACATGTCTCTTCCTCCTATAAGGTCGACTGTTTCTCAACCACTTTGCCACACGGTTCAATGCCAAACTTCCCCACTTTGTCAGTCCAGTGCCCGACGACCAAGCGTGGGCAGTGGATACCTTGACAATGGACTGGAACCACCTCTTCGGCTATCGGTTCCCTCCTCCAAAACTGCTTCCACAAGTGTTAGCAAGATTTCCCGATCGTCAGGTCTGGCCTAGTTGTTCCCAACTGGCCCTCAGCCGCCTGGTTCCCTGTCCTACTCAGTCTCATGGTCGACTCACCTCGCCGCCTTCCAGATCTCCCGCACATGGGGCGTTGTCTTCCATCACAGGCCTCAGACACTCCGACTACACGCGTGGCTGCTATCGTGCGACTTTCAAAGCCACAGGCATTCCTTCGGAACAAGCTGACCGCATTGCCTCCAAGGCAGTGCATTCATCAACCGACAAGATTTGCGACAGCCACTGGAGACTATGGCTTCATTGGTTTGTACCTAAACAGGTCGATCCAATCAATCCTCTCTAGCACACCTTCTAGACTTCCTCTCAGACCGGTTAAAGGAAGGGTAACAAGACTTCACCATCCTAGTCTACCGCTCAGCCTTGAATACGGTATTCCGGGCAGCATAACATCCCAACCTTCTGCATAACTTCAAGATCTCTGCCCCCATTTAATTTTTCGAACTTGAGCGACCAGTGGTTCGCCGCCTCTTTCCGACTTGGGATCTATCAATCGTCCTCAATGCCCTACTGGACGCTCCTTACGGACCTCTATCCTCCTGTCGTCTCAGTCATCTAATCCGTAAGACAGTCTTCCTGGTGACTCTGGTTGGGTGTTTTTGCTGCAGTGAAGTGCAAGCACTTTCGGCGACCGCCACCGATTGCTTCTTCCATAAGGATTGTTCTGCGTCACCCTCACACACAGAGCATCCTTCTAGCCAAGACTCAGAAGCCCGGTAACAGGCCCAGCCCCATTTGCATTCTTGCCCTGTCTCCCCTCACGAGCGTTGAACCGTTAGCTCTCTCTGTCCGGTTCGTGCCATCCGTTACCTGCAGAAATCCAAACCCATTCGACGAGGTCGTTCACAGCTTTTTCTTCCCTTCACCTCCACTTATGGGGAAACCTCGGCTCACATGATCGCCACATGGATAAAGACGGTTATTTTTTACGCTTATAAAGCTTTCGACATAAAATGTGCCGACTAGGGCATTCGGGTCACTGCCCACGAACTTCGTGCCATCTCAACCTCAAGGGCACATTACACCAACATTCCCATTACCGACATTATGGAAGCGGCTTCCTGGAAATATCCATCTATCTGCACATCCCACTATCCCACTGACATGTCGGCTCAAGCGGATGGACTGTACAGCATCGGCCCTTTCGTGGCCGCCATGCGAGTACCTTAACAACCCCTTAAGCGTTACGATTTCCCCACCAAAACTTCAAATCGTACATGAAGAATTATCTTTCTGGGGACCGGCACTTTACCCTACGGGGCTCCGTCAAGTGGCACCAGGTACAGCTGGTTGATTTTGGTTTCTATTGCCTTTATGAAAATATACATTTCCTATATCCCACCCTCCTCCCCTCTGTGTCGCCACTGGGGCACTAAGAGGAATGAAAGATGAAGAACTGACCTTTGTCCAAGTTTATATACATGCGCGGTGGGTAGCAGTGCCGGATGACCATAGAACTTTAAACTCTAGAATGCACAGTAAAGCAGAAGGAGAATGCTAATAAATTAGGTCTTTGCCGTTTTAGTTGTAAGTGATGCCTTGCATGAAAAAGCTGTCCCACAAGTGGAGACCGAATTAACGAGAAGGGTAGAGGTGGTGTATGTCCTTGGATTGCTGTTGATAGGAAAGCAAAGAAAACGGGTAAGCCATATACAGATTTATCCTATTAAATTATTTTAGTATGTTGGGTACTCTACCCTCGTGTATATCTATACTTTTAGGTTAAAAATGAAAGCGATAATTTTTTTTTCGCATCCTCCCTAGTTGTTATACTGTTGGGTTAACGTTTTTTACCACCGACCGTGCAAGGGAAGAGTTAAAATCCACTTGAACTCTCCCCTTCTGTTTCCGTTCTGACCTCACCTCCGGTTACCAGGCTTTGTGCTTCTGTTACTCTAATAACCACTTTTAGCATTGGTGCCAGCCCTTGTGGATGTCTGTGCTCTTTAGTGAGTTTTTTTGAATTTTTCGGGTCATTGTGATAATGGTTTATCAAGACCTTGTGATGTTGCTTTATATACCTGATTTCAACCATGTTTGCTGCAAGTTTGCAGGTTAGGTATGTGTGGTTTTGTTCATATTAATTTTTTTTCCTATTTCTTTGGTTTATTTTCATTACCTGTAAATTTAGCATTCTTATTCTTGAATGCGTTATCCCTCTTTAGATCAAAACAACCAATCAGCTGCCAGCTCCCTAACCCCGAAGTGCACATGCGCACTCTTCTCCTAGTATATAAACGCTCAGAGCGTGTAAGAGTCATCTTTTATTCTCAAGCTTCCGTCTGAGACAGACGTGCGTCATTTTCTCTCTTCAGTCCACTGTGTGCACTAAATTGTACCGGAAGCGATAGGGATTGTTGTCGTTCTCTCCCGGAAGTGAAAGACAAGGACGAAAGAATTCCTTAACCTGATGTTGAAGTCACTACCTGCTCTTAACACCGTTCTCACTGGTAGCGAAAGACACAGGGAAAGAGGCCCTTCTCCAGATGTAAAGACATTGCCTGTTCTGCACGTCGTCGTCACCGGAAGCAAAAGAACAAGCGAAAGGGACTCTTCTTTGGATGCAGTAAACATCATCTGCTCTTCTCGTCTTTGTCACCAGCATCGAAAGAGAACCGGATCCGGAAGCCATTGTTTCCTTCTTATCTAGGAGCTTTTCAACCAGCTGGAAGTGAAAGCTAGCATATTAAATAAAGTCAATCAAAATAACTCTCATTTTCACATCCAAGACACTCAAACTGTCTGGCAAATTTTAGACAACTCCCTGTTGTGTTCATCAGGCCTCCAAAAACTTGGTTAGTTTCTGATCTCATCGTCTGCTGTTCTTTCTGGTTGAATTAAAAAATGACGCATAATTTTGCGTCTGGTATTTTAGGGCTGCATGCCTTGCTTCCGTTAGAGAGTTCTTGAATGTTCATAAAAGGAACATCATGGCTTTCGTGGTGTTTTATTGTAAGATGTTCAAGGCACCTCACATGTTTATCACGTGAATTGGAGGCTAAAAGAGTCGTTGTGGGCCATCGTGCAGTGTACTACAATGCCTTTGTCATTGACCTCGTTTCACACTTTGCCATGTGCTGGACCAATCTCATCCGCACTCCTTTTCTTGTTTCACTGATGTAAACAGCATCGCAGTCATTGCATGGAATTTAGTACACTCCTTCCGCAGCATTAACTACCGTGCCCATATTCTGCTTGTTTTTCTTTTTTGGTTCACCTTCTTCTGCTGTAGAATGGACTCTTTTTTTTCTTGTTTCCACTAATTCGTTTTTTCAGGCTGTTGATATTCTTCAGTAAAGTCTTGAAGCCTCTCTTTCTCAAGATGCCCTGAATCTGGCTTGTTACCCCCTCCAGGTAAGTTAACTTCACTTCTTTCACTTTCACTCTCGTTGTCCCTTTCCATTTCGTCATGGCGCTTGAGTTTTTCTGACAACACAATCGCTTTGTCATGCTTTCTCAAGCGATTCAAGAGTCACGCTGGGTACCCCAGCTCCAGGATCTTCCCCTTGGCTTCTTAACCGAGTGGATCCGAACCGTTTCTAGAAGAAGCCAAGAGGAAGGAAGTTCCTGGAGCTGGGGTACCCAGCGGGAGACTTCAATCGCCTGAAAAAGCATTCAACGCGATTATGTCTTCAGAAAAACTCAAGTTCCATGATGAAACGGAAAGGGACTATGAGACTGAAATGATTTTTACTAATAATAATTCAGATTTAAATCACTAATTTTACCCGTCCTTTAAATGTATAAATTAATATGGTTCGTGCTGTTCTTCCACTTGACATCGCACTTTTTAACTTGTCAACGAACATGTGCACCCGTGGCCACTGTTTTAAGCTGATCAAACCCAGTTGGAGATCCGCAGATCCTTCTTTTCATTGAAGGTAATCGAGCCTGAAGGAACTCTGTGCCGGAGACCGTGGTATCAGCTCCTTCCGTAGGCTCGTTCGGCATCGGCTTGAGGAGGTGGACCTGAAGCACCCCCTTAGACCAAATTTCAGCTTCCCTCCGCAAAAATTCGCAACTGCACGTGAACAGTCAAAGCTGGAAAACTAAATTTGTGTTATATATATGCCGTATGCCGTTCAGAATTGCACATCACCTGTAAATTTTAGCATCCCTTTCCAGAATGCTGTCTTTCCCTAGAGATTTTCAAGTTCTTCAGATTCTTCTCAAGTTCTTCTCCAGCTGTGTAACCCAAGTGCGCATACTCGAGCACACTCCTATAAAAGAGGCGCGGCAGGTAGTCATCATTTTTCCCCTAGCGATCCCCAGTGTGGACACTCTTTCGTTTTTCCCCTCTTTCGTTTTCAAGAAACGATTGACTTTTTCAACATTAATGCCGCTTTCGTCCGATGGCAAGATCTAAGGGAACCCCGAAGGAAGCCCCAGCCAAGAAGACCGTTCACCCCGCTGTTGTTGTCGTACCTTCGCCCTGGCCTCCAGCTATGCCTTCCGGTTCGGTCTCTCCTCTGGCATTCCCACCTTTGCTGCCTTTGTCGCCACTCAACCGCTTCCAATGTGGCTAGCCATTGTCTTCCTCTAGTAAAGCCAAGAAATCGAAGACTAAAGTCAAGTCCTCAAAGATCAGCCTATCGCTTGCTCAGCTCACCGTTGATGCGTCCCTTGATCTTTCCTCCTGTTCTTCCCACCGGTCTCACAACCCGCCTCCATCTCCTCCTGCGGCATTCAACGACCAGCCTCTTTCGTCTGTGCAAATTCACGCACTAAAGACAGAGCCATCTGGGACTTTCATTACAAGAATCAACCATCAAAACCCGCTCCTCCAGCATCTTCCCACGGCAAGTCCTACACCAGAATAGGTCACGTCCACTTCAACGGAATCTTCCCGTAAACGCCATCGATCTCCTCTTTCGTCCACCGCCAAATGACGTCGTAGCTCTTCACACCCTCGCTCTGCGTCGCCAGCTTCGAACCTTGTCTTTCGTCGCCCTGCAACTTCTCCTTCTCGGGATCATTGTCAACGAACACCACCAACTGCCCGCCCTTCGGCCCCAGACTCCGACAGCGACCTCGACACTGCTTCCCCTTCAATTCCCGTTGCTGGAGCTCTAACCTTTTGTCTTCCCATTCGTCCGACAATGACGATCACGACGACGGCTCACGTCACGCCCATTTTTACGAATACATCGACGACGACTAGGACACGTCAGGCATGTCTTTATCGGAACTACTTAAAACCGTTAAGGACTTTTCTCAAACCACCTTCTCGCATTTGGTTCCGGTTAAGTATAGAGGTCTGTCAACTGGCTTTGGCTTTGAACTCCGTGATCGCAATCTCAAGCACCATTCCATCTTAGGTCAATCCACGACCCTTTTAACCACACTTTTATGGAATGGAGGCCTTCTTCTCGGCAAAGGTGAATCGCTCGAATTTGACAAGGAACTACCCTAGCCACGAAACATGGTTCTTTTGTCCATTTGGCAATGATTCAATGCAAGACACTTTGAAACTTTCCCACAATCTGAATTTTTAACGGCAAAAGCTAAAATGGATTTCAGCACCGCACCCCAAATTTCGAATAAAATTGAGATTCCTTCGGCTGTTTTAAAAGATAAGATCCTTCGTCTTGGTCTTTGTGCCATGTCTCAAGCAGGCTTATTAAACACCGCCATCAACGCGTTATGTGAAAAACTCTCCACTGAATCCAGCCGTAATTGACCAGCTTTTCCAAAAGGCTTCTTTCACAACCTTTCAATCAACTGGTTAACGAAAGCCCTTTTCAATTCCGCACTTCTCCTTCATGAAGACGCCTTGAATTTTGCATCAAACCTCAACGACTCCATCACGAATGAGCTTCGGAATCAGCCTCTCCACGAATCCAGTACCCTCTTGTGCGGACTTATTACAAAGTTAGCTCCACACCTTGACGTTTCTCGGAAGCCAAAAGAAAATAAGCTGAAGCAACAAACAAAGCCCTTTCACAAGGCCCAACAATCCAAGCCCTTTCCTCAACCCAACAGAGACAATTGACCAAAACAAAGAAACGGCAATTTCAACAACAACCATTTTGATGACGCAGGATTGAACTGGAATTTCCCTAACGACAATCGTTCCTTTTGCGGCAGAGACAGACCCAGCCACTGCAGTTCAACACCTGACCACCGCAGCCGCTACTCCTCTTCTGGAGCCAAACGAAAGCCTCGCAGCAAACAACGACGTTTCCCATTGGCCATCCCTTCTCGTAGGTGGACGTCTTCGTCATTTTCTTCCCGTCTGGAAGCAACTTACCTCAAATCAGCTCGTTCTTAACATCATCAGCCAATGCTGATAGGAGTAATGTGTACTGTCCTGTGGTGGTCTGACGTTCAGACTCTTTCGCTATCGGTTTCCCTGCACGAGCTCTTTCCAGATCTCTACCTTCTATTGGATGCATTGCTCACCACGAAGTCTCGGGTAAGTGGACATTCCTCGACCAAGATCGCATCAATATCTTGGAACTGAATGCAGTCCTCAACACTCTACACAACTTTCGTCACATGATCGCAGGGAAAGTCGTCCAAGTTCAAGTGGACAATACAACTGTCATTGCTTACATACGGAAGGAAGGGGAAATGAGATCCCTTCAACTCCACGACATCACTTCAGAAATCTTTCAGCTGTGCATTCATCTCAAGACCACGATCTTAGCGTTTCACATCCCGGGCAACCGGAACGTATTAGCAGACTCCCTCTTTTGCCACAAGCCTCCTTTAGGAGAGTGAACCCTAAAGAAACCTATCTGTGAATCTCTCTTCAACATGTGGGGCACTCCGATGCTAGACCTATTCGCTACGAGGCACAATGCCAGATTACCCCATTCATCAATCCGATTCCAGACGATCAAACTTCGGCAGTTGATGCACTCGCATTTCCCTGGCAGAACGTCTATGTGTATATCTTGCCTCCGTTCAAGCTTCTCCCCCACATCTTATTGGAAATCTAATCGACTCAGGGCATCTTCCTACCAATAGCCCCGAACTGGCCTCCACATTATGGTTCCCTCAACTTCTAAACCTTCTAATCGATACCCCGAGAAGTCTTCCAGAAGTTCCAGACTTGCTGTCACATTGAAAGGGAACCCAACTCCACCTCGACCTCAAAACACTGAATCTACAAGGGTGGCTACTCTTTCAAATACTGATGGTACGGACAATTTCCTTTGTTTTCGTTCATTTTCACTTACTTTTGTAACGCAGCACCAAAAGTGTTCCAGTTTCTTCAAACTAACAAATTTTCGAATGCCTATACTGGCATTCTTCCTCAGGCTTGGGCAATGAGACGCACACGCACCAACTGTCCTATTTCCACAACGAACGTCATGATTAAAATTCTCCCCCTCCCCCTTCTTCATTGTAACAACTTTCCAGGTTGCTGCTGTCAACCTCCGTGTATGTTGCTGTAGCACCTGTAATAGGGAGAAACTTTTTCCTCTTCGTCTCCAGTTTTTCATACAGTTCGGGGGTCACAATTTTATTAATAAAAATAATAGCAAATTAATAAAATTATGACCCCGAACTGTATGAAAAACTTGAGACGAAGTGAAAGAAGTTTCTCCCTATTACAGCTGCTAAAGCAACACACATGGAGCTTGACAGCAGCAACTTGCAAAGTTGATACAATGAAGAAGGGGGGAAGTGGGGGGGGGGGGGAGAAGAGAATTTAAATCATCATGTTTGTTGTGGAAGTAGGACAGTTGGTGCGTGTGCGTCTTATACCCAAGCCTGAGGAAGAATACCAGTATAGGCATTCGAAAATTTGCCAGTTAGAAGACACTGGAACACTTTTGGTGCTGCATTACGAAAGTAAGTGAAAAAGGTGGCTACTATCCTTGAACTCAAAAAGGCTGGAGTTATTGAGGAACAAGCCGCACAATGGCAAGTAAGGGCATCAGTGTCTCAACCTAGAAGATTTATGACAGCCACTGGAAGAGATGATTCCGTTGGTGTAAAAGAAGGAAAGTCAATCCTGTCAATCCCCCTTTATGTGAGCTCTTAGTCTTCCTCACCGACCTCTTCAAAGAAGGCTTTTTAAAATGTTCCACAATCTTAGTTTATTGCTCAGCCCTTAACTATGTCTTCAAAGCAGCAGACAAAACCCATGTACTCGAAGATTTCCGCATTTCCTCTCTCAACAAATCCTTCGAAATTGAATGCCCCACAAGTCACTGTTTTTTCCCAGACTTGGAACTCTAATGAAAACCCCCTACGAACCTCTCCTTAACAGCAGCACAAACGTTCTCAATAGAAAGACCGTTTTCCTGAACCCTTGCAGCAAGTCTACTTTGCAGCAAAGTTCAAGCTCTATCAATTGACTCAATTTTTTGCTTCTTTTGCCCCAACTTTGCGGCTGCTCATCTACTCAGACACCTTGAGAACCATCAAAACCGATCATTATTTCCAGCGCTCACAAACATAATCAGTGACGAGCTAGAACATCTTCTCCGTCCTGTACATGTACTACGCTTTTATATCAACAGGACAGAAAACAATGAATTTTGCGGAAGGTGCAACCAACTCTTCCTCCTTCACAAGAGAGATCTCAGCAAGAATGATCGCAACCTGGATCACACGTCTGTCATCCTACACGGCTATGAAGACATCAACCTCGACTGCACCAACAACAACATCAGGGTTGCCTCACAGGAACTGATCTCAACATGTGGGCTTTCCACAACAACATCCCTGTTCCGGAGATCCTCACAGCCGCATCTTGGTGAACGACATCAGTCTTCACCTCGCACTACTTCCAAGATATGACCATCCAAGCCAATGGACTATACCTTCTGGGACCCATTGTCACTTCCAGATGTGTTATCAACCCCCCTTAAGCACTCGGAAGCAAGACCGTCATCTTTAAACAAACGGCCCTTTTCCGGGCCACCAAATCTTACGAAAGAGAATCAAATTCCTGTTTTCTCCTGAATAAAGTGTGAAATTTGTAACTGTTTTGGGGATCCAGCTCGTAACCCTAGGGTGCCCGTCAAGGTGGTACCCACTGCCAATTTTGATGAGATGTCATTGTAAATGCTAACATTTACAGATAATTGATATTTCCGAACAGCATATAGAAAGAGGATATTGCCGGCCCCTCAGGCTGGGCCGGCTAAATTTTGTTTCTATTGCTTAAAGGAAAATATACATTACCTGTACCCACCCTACCTCCCCTCTTGGGTCGCCACATTGACCATGTTGAGAGGAAAAATAATGGCTACCGGCCACGCCTCGGTATTTTTATAAGAGGAGTGTGCTCGCACAGGGACATGCGCACTTGGGTTATGCAGCTGGACGAATCTAAAGAACTTAAAAACCTCTAGGGAAAGACAGCATGCTGGAAAGGAATACTACAATTCATATGTAATGTTCCCGTTTGGGCAATAGAAACAAAATTTAGCCAGCCCAACCTGAGAGGCCGGCAATTTCCTGTTTCTTGCTGAAAGTACATAACTAAACAAACAAAGCAGTCACATGGCAATGACTTCACTGCAGACTGATCAGTCTTCAACCCATGAAGTTAAAACAATTCTTTTTAGCAGTATCTTACCTTATTGCCTGCTGTATATTTAAATCTTATAATCCATAATGTTTATTAAAACCAACATCAGTGTTCGAAATCAAAAATAAAAATTTGGCAAAAAAACTTAGTTATTTTCTAGCATTATCTCTGAGGACCCGTACTTTATGCGATTTTTTTGCGAAATTCGCAAAATTTGCAACTAGTTTACTAATAAGATTTTTGACCCCATTTTTCAGTTGGGGAGGTGTACGCCCTTTGCTGAAGCCAAAAATGAAAATATGCGATCGCAAAATTTGCATTTTCCCGCAAAATTCGCAATTTTGCTCGAAAAAATAAATTATGACTTACTTTTCATCAAAATTTTGTTAACTTTGCAGTAAAATAAAGCCTTCTGTTCATTACTGACAGTTGTTTTGAAGGGGAATTTAAATTTTTTTTAACTTTATTCATATTGTATACCACTTACGAGGCCCATTTTAAGCTACTTTCTGTTAACAATTTTGTGAGGGTCTTTTTTTTGTTGCAAAATTCAGCAAATCTCGCAACATGTTGTATCGCAAAATACCTTCTTCCATCGCACATTTTAAAAACTCTCGCAAGAAATATTATCGCAAAATTTTGCTTCAAAATATCGCGGAAAGTACGGGTCCCTATATCTCTGTAAACTTGCACCTAAATGAGATTCTCCAATTACCACAGAAAACATGGATTAAAAAAATACTGATTTAAATATAAAAAAATGGCAATTTAAATGAAAAAAGATCTCATTTTACTACCGGGGGTGGGGGAGGACGCAGGCCTCCAAGTATTATTATGCCCACACTGTTGGTTTTTTGAAACAAAATCACGATTTTTTTATTTCATGGCAGTAGAACCGCAAGGGAGGATGCAAAAGAGAATTGATGACAAGTCCAATATATTTGCAGATTGCTAAGATGTAGGATGAAGCGAAAACAGATTTGTGAATTTAATTTTAAAAAGGCATTAGAAGTTCTCCATTGCTTTGTAATTGGCTGTACGGAATATGTATTAATTTCTGAAAATAATAAATTTTACTGCTTGAAATTTTAGGGGCTAAATACGATATCATAAGCTTACTCCTAGCTGCTGTATGATGTTTCAAAGGTAGAATATTTGCTCGTTAATTTCCAGGTCCAGAAATTGTTAGCTGAATTGCAGCTAATTCCACAGTTGTCCGAATTATTCAACCAGTTTATTTGGCAGCCAAACAGGTACTGTAATAGTATTTAGTGTGTTTGGTTGAATATGTAAGTTCGTAATACCTAAAGAAGTAAATTGTTTTATTCCTTTCAAGTGTTCGACATCGTAGTCAAGTACTTGGGCATAACAATGGTTGTGAGTGTAGTCCAGTAAGTATCCTTTTTTACACAACAATCGTACCGTAAATCAACAACTTTGATAAAACTCTTGGCTTTGTATTAAAAGTAATCAAAACCACAAGGGGACATTCAAGTATTATGTCATCAGGGGGGTTGCCTACTGGTGACAATTGATGACAAGGGTGGGAGGGGGAATGGGGTGGCTAGTTGATGACGTAAGCACCGTTATCCTAGTAAAAGGGGCAGAAATCGGCAAAAAAAAATCCTCAAAAAAACTGTGGATATGCAGGAAAAACACCCCCCCCTTTTTTTTTTGGGGGGGGGGGGAGTTAGAAATAACGTAATACTGGAGGGGTGGGTTAAGCAATTGATGATGATTGAGGACCAGGAGGAAGGGGGGTTGAAAATGACCAATTTCTTGATGACTAAATACTTGAACACCCCCAAAGTGCATGTCATTCAAATTCTTGGGCAAATGATTGTATGTTTGGTGGATGTATGGCTGTATTCACCCAAGCCACTATTCAGTAGCTTCGATAAATTCAGTCGTATGTAGTTTAAGGAGGGTGTCCTGCTTGAAAAATTATCACTCTAGGTTGTGAAGTTAAAGCTATTATCACAAAAAAAAGTGCCAAAAAAATATTAAACTCTCTCACCCCCCCCCCCCCCCTCCCCTCCCCTGCCCTCCTCAAGCAAATTTGCTAGTCTTGGCATAGGTACAATGTTATGGAAATACCGTAAATTGTGTATTAAATGCCTGTGTGCTTGTAAAATTAATTTATTTAAAATTGGGGAAGGGGAGGAGGGGGGGGGGGGGGCATATACTTTTTTTCTACTTCGCAGAATCCTCCTCACTGTGTTACAAGATTGGGATCTCTTCCCCTCCAATCGGTGCTTTTAACCCCCCATTTCCGCTCATTAACGAGAAAATTTATGCAAAAACCCACGTCACTTCCGTCCCACTCCACCAACCGCTCACCCGCCATGCCCTTACCACTCTTTTCCTTGCCGCTAGCGCGTGCGGTCGTAACCGCTGCTGAGGTTACGGTGATTATTCACGAAAATAATTTTTTTTTTTCGGATTGGGATTGTCGGACGGCGCCGAGGTGTTGGATGGTTATCACCAGCCACATTTTCCTAGACGGGAACGATGTTGTGCTATCGAAAGTGTTTAAATAGGGAATAACTATTTAGGTGCGCTGGTCCGAGAGTAGACAAGATGGCGTGCATGCGGGTGACATGCGAGTAAGATGGATGATTCATAACAAGTAGAGGAAAGGTAAGTACAAACGGTGTGGGAGTTTGAATGGCGACAATTGTAGAATTAAAAAATTAATTCCGACGGGGGCGAAGGTGGATACGGTGATTGTAATTGTGTAATTGGCACCCGAAATTGTTGTGGAAATTTCGAGAAAGGCAACTGTGTGTATGGTGTTATGAAGATGGGTTAGCATGATGTGAGTGATTAAGGTGGAATTTTACGTGACATGGCGATAAAAGTGGAACAGTTGGCCTGAGGGTGGTGAATGGTGCGGCAGCATGTTTAAAAAAGAATACACAAAAGGGGAAAATAAAACAGAGTAATTTCTGTATTGGTGCCTGACTAACGTCTCACATGTTGGTAAAGGTGATTTATGCTAACGTAAATTGGTGTTGAGAAAATGGGCACGTGGAGTGCAGGAAGTTTAGCGGACCGGGCGGCCGAGTGGGCGGCCGTTAGTGCATCCCGGGTGGTAATGCAAATTGTTACCGGAGCGAGATTAGATTTGAGTAATGCGCCGCCGCTACGGGTGGTTTGGGCTCATCCACCGTATCTTGATTCGGATAAACGAATTGCCCCAAAATTGACGGAGATGTTGGCACAGGGTGTGATACAACGAGTAAGAAATGGTTTTATTGGTTTTGTTTCCCCCATTTTTTCCGTAGGAAAGCCAGATGGATCGATCAGAATTATACTAAACCTAAAAGGTTTAAATAAGTTTGTCTCTGTACGACACTGTAGTTTAGACACGTTACCCATTATAGTAGAAAATTTAAGGCCTTGTGGGTGGATGGCCAAGATCGATCTTTCACAGGCGTATTATGCCGTTAGCATTAAAAATGCAGCACGTCGATTGCTCATGTTTTCCTGGCTTGTAAGGTGTACCAGTTTTGCGTGATGGCATTCGGTTTGGCTTCGGCCCCGGGTATATTTATGAGGCTTATGGCGGTGGTTAGAAGGTTTTTGCGCAAAGCGGGAGTGTTGATATTCATCTACTTGGATGATTTTGGCATCTGGGGTGAGTCCACACTCAAGGTGCGACGTGATGTACGCTTTACATTAAACACCATACGCAGATTAGGTTTCTTTATAAACCACGGAAAAAGTGTATTAATGCCGTCACAGGCTATAGAATTTTTGGGTATGGGGTTGGATTTGTTATGGGCTCGATTTATGCTGCCGCAAAAGAAGTCACGTATGTTACTATTAATTGGAGCCCTACTCCGAACCCCGGCCGCCACAATACAGGACATGCAGCGGTTATTAGGGATGGCTGAGAGCTTATTGTGTGCCGTGGAGAACGGCGGGCTGCACACACGATGGTGGCAACTGGATCTATTAACTTGGTCCCGGCTAGGGGCCTCAAGTGGGTGCCTGTCAACAGGTGCTAGAGAAGATTTGACCTGGTGGTCGCAGGTGTTGGGACGCCCGGTGGTGGCGAGGTCCTGGCTCATGTTGGCGGCCACGGTTGTCGTGACTACAGATGCATCCAACAGTGGTTGGGGGGGGGGGGGGCGTCGGTAGAGGGCGCGGAAGCGCAGGGGAGATGGCGATCGGATGAGGCGTCCTTGCATATAAATGTGCGGGAGTTTTTGGCAATGGTCAAGGCGTTTAAAGTGTTCGGCGATTTGTTCCGAGGCCTGGTGGTGCGTATTCTTTCGGATAATTTAGTGGCGGTGTCTTATGTAAACAGACAGGGCGGGACTAGGTCCCAAACATTGAATGCCCTCGTGCGCAAGCTGGACTTGCGGCGCCAACAGCTCGGCTGTGTAGTAACGGCAGCATTTCTGCCGGGACGATTGAACTCAACGGCAGATGGGCTGTCCGGGGTGTTCACGGACAGATTTGACTTCATGTTGCGCCCCTCGGTGTTCGGCACATTTGTGCATGGTTTGGTACGCCGGAGATCGATTTATTTGCATCACAGGCCATGGCCCAGTTAGAAAGATTTGGGGTCGGTGCCTGGGGGCAGCGTGCAGCGACGCATTTAGTGTCGATTGGCACCCATTCTTTCCATACATATTTCCACCGTGTCCGTTGATTAACCGCTGCATAGACAAGTTGTTGAACGATCGAGTGCAGCGAGCGGTGGTAGTTACGCCGGCTTGGTGGAGCGTGGCTTGGTTTCTCCGGCTGGCAGCGATGGCCATGGAGGGACCGTATCCCTTGCGGTGTGAGGGAGCGTTGCTGTGGGACCCATACAAGGACCAAGAGGCATCGCACTGCTGGGGACCCTGGCTAGTCTGGGGCATTGGAGAGGCTGGGTGACAGCGGCAGCGGTTTAGGCAACCGCAGGACACTGCCCGGAGGCAGGTACGATGTCTTTAGTTAGGTGCACTGCTAAGTAATCTGTCCCAATCTTGTAACACAGTGAGGAGGATTCTACGAAGTAGAAATGATGATTTTACCAGAGAACTTGTTCTCACAATGAGAATCTTAAGTTCTACGAGTAGAATCTGACGAAACTGTGTTACAAAGCAGTGCCCGCCCGCCTCCCTGCACGACATCGGTCTGTCACCACAAGAAAAAAAGTGGTAAGGGTAGGGCGGGTGAGCAGTTGGTGGAGTGGGACAGAAGTGACGTGGGTTTTTGCATAAATTTCCGCGTTAATGAGTGGAAATGGGGGGGTTAAAAGTGCCGATTGGTGGGGAAGAGATCCCAATCTTGTAACACAGTTTCGTCAGATTCTACTCGTAGAACCAGGGCCGGATTAAACCTCGTAGAGGCCTGGTGCTTAAGATTTATTGTGGCCCTATTCCTCCTCCTTCCCTTCCCCCAGTCCCGCAAAAAAGGAACTTTATTTTAACAATATTTTTTTTTTTTTGTAAAAACAGTAGAAACAACAATTTTTTTCCATTTAAAACAGTATTTTAAAATACTTTGGTTAATGTTCGTTATAAAATAACTTACAGTCAAAACGCAGCACCAAAAACTGTGCAAGTTCCCAGCAAAACCTTGCAAACTTGCGAATTTTCGGTAACCTTCTAGTTGTTTTCTTCAGGCTACAGTGCACGAGACTTCACACTGCCATAGGTCCACGGTACTTTATTTTTTATGTGACCGTGAGGCCCCCTTGAGGCCCTTTTTGGCCTGGGGCCCGGTGCTTCAGCACCCAAAGCACCCCCCTTAATCCGGCCCTGCGTAGAACTTAGATTCTCCTTGCGAGAACAAGTTCTCTGGTAGAATCATCATTTTTTAAAGTATATTTATTTTCTAAACTAATTTCTGCCCAGTGAGGGAGTTTTCTATCATCGAAAAATCTGCGATAATGCAATCATTCGCGTACGTGTTCTGGATTCAGTCTAGCATTAACATAATGTCTTTGTTCTCATTTATTCACAAATTTAAGTTATTGTATTGTCTCTCCTCCAAAATTCAATATAATTTGCAGCTAAAACTAATTTCTATCCATACAAACTTTCGGTAACATGAACGCGAATCAAGATCATAACTCGTGTGAATTAGTGCCATTCATTCATTCGATAAAAATATAATGCCTTTATTCTCATTTAATCATAAATTTAGTTTATTAGATCATTATCCTTCCAATATCTAACATGATTCAGAAGTAAAACTAACTTCGAACCATCATCAACCTTTAAAACAGATAATGCGATTCACGACTGGGAGCACGTGTGTTACCTCAATTTTCCAGAAGTTATCAACTGGGCATCATTTTCTGTTCTACCGGGAGAGAGTAATCCAGGCCCGGAAGAAGGAAAATTACTACATTTCACTTGCTGGAGAACAATAAGTTTCACGAGGTGGATTTGAAATGAGCGCTGTTCCGTCGCACCACAGATGTAATTTGAGCGCTCTATCTGGATTGACCAAGTCTGCTTATCAAAGGTTATCCCAAGATCGGTCCTGATAACCTGATTGATATTGGAGTAGCTAGGACTTTCTATGTTCATTAGCACGATCTCGTTCGCTTGAAAACGACTGCCGGTGATTTTAACACTCTCAAGTGGGTGTCATTTAAATAATTTGTTTGAAGTAGGATGGTTGTTTCTCCTCACACCATCTCATGTTGAGTGCATTTTGATTGCACTGCAATGCCATTAATTAGTGTTCTCACTTGCTACGACAGCATTCTCATGCTCTTTTAGACGGGCTAAAAGTTGCCAGTGTGTTTCTCCCACATATAAAGCGTTGCATGACTTGCATGGAACTATGTAGACCACACCCCCTCTTCATGAAAGGAGGGACAGGGAATTTTGCTTGGTGCAAAGGGGGTTGGGGGTGGGGATGGAGGAGGCCCTGAGGCGCTACTTTCTCAAGCTTATTGCAAGTGTTGTCATCAGTGTGGGAGAGGCGTGGTGGTGGTGAAGTTGTGGGGGTACTGAATGGTGTTCAGAAGTTCCCTTTTCGGTTGTAGGAGTTTCTTCAGGTTCTGGGAGTACCTTAGAAAACAGTTGATTTCTTGCCTTGAAAGAATACTACGTATCTACTCGCTTCACTCAGGGAAGAATGTAATCGGAACTCTTAGACACAGAACATGGTGGGATTAACTTACTGTTTTGTTTTAACACCTTTCCTCTGCTTAACTTTCACATCTTTGGAAGATGTGGGTATAAATATGCTGCTGAACTGTTATCAGATTTAAAAGAAGCAATCCTTTTTGCTTGTATTGTTAGCTGAATTCATCCTTTTTACATGTGTGTTAATGGGGCCTAACTGAAGTGATTATTATTTTTTATTTATTCTGTGGCCTTATTTTGCATTAAAGTGTTAGAATATTCTCTTGTTTTTTTTTTTAGGAAGTTCCCTTGAAGATACAGTTTTTGCGGCTGATTCACAGCTTTTGCGATCATTCCGAGTATGAATTTTAATTTTTTTTATACTTTTGGAAACATTACTAAAATCACCTTGTAAAATCAGACAAAGACAGATGAGATTTAGATTGAGTTATGAGATAGAGTGGAAAGAAATTTTCCGAAGTCTGATTTTACAAGTGGATAGTGAAAATAGTAGCAATTTTTTACGTATTTTCAATTACTAAATCCTGTCTGACTACTAAATTTGTTGTAGGTATAAGCATTTGATGTTGACTGAAGAAGAGTACAGCGAACTTGAAATTGTTCAAAAGAAGTATATTGGTAGGTCTTGTCCTTCTGGTTTGCCACAACATTAACTTAAAACTGGCCTATCATAACTCTTCCTTTGGAAATTCCTTCAGAGCTTGCGCATCTTCTCAGAAAAACAATGGAGATAACTCAACTTCATTTTTCACGATTTGCCTTCGTCATTTTAGTGATACTATCTATGTTGGTCCTGTTAGTACTATATCGGTGAAGCCTCCGTATCCCAATTTTTTTTTTCAGGACATGCACAGATAACTTTTGAGTTAAAGCTCCTTTTGCCTTTACCATCCCTTCCTTCATACCTTCCTTCCTGTAATAAGCAATCGTAGTTGCATTGATCTAATGATGGCTCTTGCCCTCATTTGTGTGTCGTCGTTTTGTGCTGCTGGTGAACTTACCCTATCTTCTTTCATTGATTTAATGTGGTACAGTGGTCCAAAATTTGTATTTAAGGCAGGAAAATGGTGTTTGGCGGATATCAAGTATTAAATAAAAAATAAAACTTGCTTCCTACTCCCAGGGTATTTCATTTAGTAGTTATGCAACAGTAAGTAGGCTTGGTTTCTGGTTTAGATGCGTAGAATCAAGAGATTTTTTTTGTTGTTAAACAGATCACTTATGTTTCCAATATGAAAATCACATTGTGTCATTAAGTTGGTTTACTAAGGAAACAGCAGAAATAATTTTCTGCAGCAGTATGGATTTTTGATTTATAGCTAGCTACACAACTAAAGGAGTTAACTGTGACGGCATTAGTTTTGAATAGTTGAAACTTGGATTTATCTAAAAAGTGTTAACTTTATTAAATCTCTTTTCTGGAAGCGGAGAAAAGTGTGTCAGAAATGGGAGTTCATTGGAAAACTATGCAGCAATAAAACCACATTCTCAGTTAACCTATAACTCCCTAGATATGATTTTATCCGTAGGCCTGTAGCGTTCTGTCTGCCTGGCTGTCGCTAAATCTGTGGCGTCGGTTCTAAGGCATTGTAAGCATGCGCCTTAGGCATTACAAATTCAATTTTTGTTTAATATCCGCATGAGTTACGTCACAACATTCCTTGCTCCTTTATCTTTCCATGGATACCAAATATTGGCGGAGAGTTGCAAACTAGGCTGAGAAAAATATCGAAGTAGCCGATGGTGCAAAAAATAAAACAATTTCGTACAAACGCTTAAAAAAAGTTCAGTCCAGTAGAATTCAACAGCACAGCAAACACGTACGTTGTTATAGATTAAAGGAAAATTGTGTTTATTTCAGCATTGTGACATTTGAGACTGATTATGAAAAAGTTATTTCACATTAAAAGATTCAGAATTTTTTTAAAAGTGACTACATAGTAGCAAAAAGAGGGCAGGTAGATGATTCACAGTACAAATTTTATTTTTTCATAATTTATTAACCAGTGTGTGATCTTAAAAGGTATACTGTATAAGTTAGTAATCTAGTTTGTAGCTAACAGTTCGAAATGGTGTTCAGTTACTAAACATAGGCTTTTTCTGTGTACGAGTTTTAAGATTACAGTATTGCATCCAATTGCCTGTATTTTGAGTATTTGAAGTAAAAAGTTGGCTGGAAGTATTAGTTTTATATAGTCTAGATTCATCCATAATTTGTATCTTAGACAATTCATTATCTATTTAGCTTCAAATCAAGCTAATCTGCAACATGTCGAAGACATGAGCAACATATCAAGGTAACTTGGGAGTTCTGTTAGCTAATGTTTGAAGGGCATTAAGGTTGTGTTGCAAGCTACGTTATACCTCTTGTCTTTTCAGACCATTGATGTGCAGTGGCAATAAAGGCCTATTAACTAAAATAGTAGACGTTATGAAAAAAGAATCAAGAGGATCTACTTTTAGGTATTGATTCAGTTTAACTTGGTTCTTAATGAACCGTTCCAAAATGTGCTGATGTATGCCTTTCAGTTCGTAATATGTGTTGACCACAATGTTCTTAAAACCCTACAGCACAATCCTGAAAACAAATTTCAGACAATGAAGCGTTATCTTTACTATATATTGTTAGGTTTTGGCTGTCAAGAGCAGTGGAAAGTTACCTTCGAGGCACTACATACTATGCTGACCAAATTTTCCTTATCGAAAGGGGATTGCTTCAGGTAAAATTAAACATTGTGTGCATTTTAGTTTAGGCCAGTCAAAATAAGTCGGTTCTCAAACGAGTAAAACGGTGTTATTTGAGTGTGCAGCGTGTGCAGATCCTATCTTAAACAGAAGAGTAAAAAAAATTCCATTACAGTAATAAGTCTTTATAATTATGTTGCTGTCCAAGGGTACTTGGAAATAATGCATCAGTTTTATCTTTATGGGTCTCAAATATAGCATTGTAATAACAAGTTTATCGTTCTAAGAGTTATTATTATATCGAGGTATAACTACAAGCCTACTCGTCTATGATTTCAAAAAGGGAATTGTTTCTGGATTAGTAAGAGCTTTGGTTGGAGGGGTTCGTGAACCTTAGGTCATTTGCATGGAATGATTATGGCGATGAACTTTGCATTGATTGAAAAAAGTTTGTTCACATCTGAAAGATTTCAAATAAAACTTAATAAAACTTAATACAAATTAAATTAAAAAGAGAACTAGGTCTACTTGTATATTTTTCGGTGATATATACTAGAGTTGCTTAAAATGTGTCGGCTAGAGCTTGGTCAGCAAGTGGAAAGGTGATGGTGGCTAAGTTCCTGCTATATGTACTGATCAATAATGTGAGAAATTACTAAGTCTTCCCCAGCTATAGTATGGTATCTCATTTTGCTGTACTGGGAACTGTTTTTGTCCAAATTAACAAGTTGAAAAGCGGACTGGTCCACGTTGTGATAATCAGTAGCTTTACGCGGGGTTCGAGGATATTACGTAACCTTGTAACCTGGTTACTGAGGAAAGAGACAAAATTGAGGAAATATTGGTGGCGAGAAAGTTAAGAAGCCCTAAAGACAGATCATAGAATAAAACAAAAAAATACAAAAAAGATCGCCAAGAACTATTAAAATTTTATAAAGTTTCCAAGGTTGTAGATCGTTTGTGTTCTGAAAAGCCGAAAATTCCTTTCGAATAAATTGACTGAAGTTATCAAATAATTTTTACTATGTAACAGTGGATTCCCTCCTACCAAAAAAGGTAAAAATATGTAAATTCGAGATTTGAAGAAATGGAATGAAAATTTGAGGAAATAAAGGGCAAGTTACAAGTGTTGTGGCAAGATTCTTGGAGTCTGGCTTTATGAACATCCAGGTACCAGCCACTCCCAATATCCAATTTTTAGTGCATGAGGTTGTAAACAAACACCTTTTGGAAAAATGGAGTGCCCTGACTGACATATACAGAGGGCTACGCCCGCGGCAAATTTCAAATGTTGACAAGTAGTACAGCACAGATGTAGTCAGTAGAAGAAAGACGCGTTTTAAAGACGTCTGATGAAGATTGCAGGAAGAGCCTCAACACCCCTTTCAGAGCAATCAAAAATATGCCAATACCGCATGTTATTTATAGTTTGAGATTGAGCTTTTGTTATGGATCATTTTTGTGAAAGTGATAAAGAGCTTCCTGGCATGACTTCCGGTTGGCATCTTACTAGAATTCTTTATGTTTATAGAAAGGTCTAGAAACATTTAAAGTTGTCAGTGTGTCTATGAATATTTCCAAAGAAATTAATTTGAGGAAAAAGTTATTAAAGCCTTGTTAGCAAAACAGCGATACCATCAATTTTCCTTGGCAGTAATAGCCTGTAGCCACATTTAACTGTGTGGTCTGCAATGAATAATTTCCATTAATCAGGTTTGGCACACACCATCTTAGCTTTTTCCAGACTGTTTTCTTTAATTTCATAATGTTACACACAAAAATGCTAAAAACGTAAACTGGAGAAACTTGAAACTGTCTCTGCTAATTTTCGGCAAACCATTCATCCGTTGTATACTCTGTTCGTTTGGCTTCTTCAGGCATTTAAATCTTGGTGTGGATTTCGGTATACTACATTTTGTTGCTTCAGATTCGAATTTAACGGCGGTTGCCGTTGTCGCCCATACTTGAAACGTAGGCTATGGTACGTGTTACGGATCGACCGAGTCCGGATATATCCGGAACCGGCACCGGATAATGCGGTATCCGGCGAGATCCGGACCCGGCAATTATATTGAGACGGATACCGGTTGCAACACAACGAAAACATTGTCGCCGTAAACATGTTGCTTGCCTCGGTAAAATAAATCGTAGTAAAATAACTAAGCGATCTACGGGTATAAAAAATTGAAGATGTAATTATTACAGTGTAAATTATTGCACAAAAATATACATGGGACAGTGGTATTAGGTTTTCATAACTTAAAAAAAAAAATTGAAGTTCGACTACGTAAATCCGCTTTACGAAAATATTCACCTTCCGTTGCAGTACATGGGAGACCTTGAAGTGATAACGTTTTCTGGTTATTCTTCCATTACAGCGTTGTTTATGGCTTCCAACATCCTTTTTTTAAAGTTTTTAATACCATAGAAGTAGTTTAAAGTTTTTTTTTTTTTTCCTAATTTATATTCACTATCGTTGAAAGCAATCCGTTTATGGTCGCCATCGCGCTCCCACTCCAAGCCGGCTGTCCGCCAAGAGACGCGCACCTGCTAGCTCCAATGGCTGTGACCTTGACTCGCTTCGCGTGACGCCATTTGTGACTGGCCCCCGCCGCAATGAGTGATCACGTGCTATACACGTGCCAATCAGGGAATCCCAGCTTTCCAACGCGACCAAGATGGCAGCCGTTCGTTGCGTTGTTGTGTTAAGACAGCTTGAACCAGGGGTTAGTTTCAGCAAACAAAAGCAATTTTATTAAAGATCGGCATTTTGCATTGAAGTTTCATGTTTAGAGGTAAAAATGTCAACTCACTCAACTGTTATTGATGAACGTTGGCAAATTTTCAATCCAAATCGTGGATCTTCCTAAGGCCAAAAAATATTTACACTATTTACATGATATCTGGAACACACACTTGGACTACATCTAAGTGTTCGTTTGATTTTTGAAGTTTTATTGCTTTATTGCCCCTGTTGTGATT
>JAHWFP010214288.1:0-30758 GCA_023313725.1 Lithobius niger | reverse complement strand
GACATATTTGACAAGTTTTAACATAATGTGCAATATCATCCATCATTTTAGGCCAATAGCAATATAATTCTATTAATTCTCTAGTCTTAGTGGCTCCGCGATGTCCGGCGCCAGGTGTGGAATGCTAATCCCGGATACAATATGTCCGTAGAGATTTTGGTATACACATCTGTGGTAGATTGTGCATACGACCTTTATTTGGGTCTGCTAGTCGAATTCTATATAGAAATCCGTCATAATCTTTATAAAAGATGTTTCGCTTGTTATGAGCGTCGATCAGATCTTCAGATGATTGATCTTTCAGACGTTTCATTATTTGGCCTAAGAATGGGTCGTTTCGTTGCTCCACCGCTAGGTATTGTCGCGTCCAGTCAGGAAACTGACTGCCCAACACAGCGACTGGTATCTCTATACGAGATAGCGCGTCGGAAACCGCTAGAAGTCGGCCCGACTTGTGACGTAAGATGAATTCATATTCCCTGAGTTGAAGTAAGATTCTTTCTAATTTGGGGGGGGGGGGAGGGTGGACGCACAATAAAGATAGCAAATTGCTAAATGATCGGTCGTTAAGAAAAACATCTTACCAAGTAAATAGCAGCGAAATGAATCTATACAATGTATAATCGCTAAAATTTCCCTTGTAGTGGTCGTTTCCTTCCGTTCCGCCTCAGTGAGGGTTTGGGAAGTGTAGGCTAACGGATAGTTTATACCTCCGTGATATTGACTTAAACAACCTCCGATCGCTACTCCACTGGCGTCGGTTTCAAGAAAAAAGGGTTTAGAAAAATCTGGGTGCTTAAGCGTCGCAGCTTTTATCATAGCTCTCTTAAGTTCTTGAAATGCTCTTTCTTCATCTTCGCCCCACAGAAATTTACAGTTTTTCCGTGTTAATCTGGATAGAATCTGTGACATTTCGGCGAATGAAGGAATGTGTCGCCTATAGAAATTTAGCATACCTAAGAATGAACGGACTTGCTTAGGCGTCTTAGGCGTAGGATAATGTTGCATAGCCTTTGTTTTATCGCTATCGGGTTGTATCCCATTTTCGCCTAGCACAAAGCCTAGGAATTTAACCTGTTTGCGTGCAAATTTGCACTTTTCAACGCTGAGTTTCAGTCCTGAACGAGCGACTAGTTCTAGAGCTCGATTCACATGACTGATGTGAGTTTTAAGATCTGGACTACTCAGAAGACAATCGTCAAGATAGACGGTACAATAGGCTCCTAGCACGTCTGCAAATATTTGTTGTGCACAAAATTGAAAGTGCGCAGGCGCAGTTTTAAGACCCATTGGGAGCCGGTTGAAAAAATAGGTCTTAGAATTAGCAGAGAAACACGTCTTAGGTTTAGCAGATTCCGCTAGTTTAAGTTGATAAAACTTAAACTTAAAGTCTAAGCGTGTAAAATATTTAGCTCCGCTAAGGTGAGCCATGGTTTCTGTCACAGTAGGTATTGGAACACTTATACTTTCAACGACAGAATTCAAGCCGCGTAAGTCTACGACTACGCGGTAACCAGTTGGCCTTCTCTTTATCATTAGACAAGGAGATAACCATCCTGATTTTCCTTGAATTATTCCTACTCTCTGCATTTCGTCAACGTATCTGTCCAATAATTCACGTTGGTGGATTGGAACTCGGTACATTTTAGAACTTACTGGTTGTGACTCGCCAGTATCTATAGAAACTTCGTACCCTTCATAACATCGTAAGTCAAAATCATTTTAGAAACATCTAAAAATCTAAGAATATCTAGAAATTCTCCCGTTTCCTCCTTGTTTAAATCTGGAAACGTGAATTTATGTTTCAAAATTTCCCATTCCGCATCGAGTTCTGCCTTGGATTTTGGCTTGGGAGCGTCAGTTAGGCTACTAACTGGCACCTCCGATGAGCTTTCACTTGGTTTGGATTGATTTTGAGAAGTCTCGATGGGACTTGAGTTTTGAGATACCTCGATGGGACTTCTGTTTTGAGATTTCTCAATGGGACTTGAGGTGGGCAAATTTGAATTTGACGAGACCAAAGAAGCGTCATCCCCGTACTCGATAATAGCTGTCGTGTACGTACCTAGGATAGAACCCGCCTTTAGTTCAACGTCAAATCCATTAAGATTTATACACTTAACTGGAATAATACCTGTGGGAGTTGTGTTAACAAGACTGTGAGCAAGATGTACAGGAAATTCGCCGTTTTCAGGTTGGAATACTCCTGTCTGTATTTCTGGATACGGAAAATGTAAATTTCCCGTTATCCTACTCTCACAATTTGATGGAATTATTTCGTTTCTTAACAAAGATACAGTAACATCTATTAAATGTTGTTTAGGGGTACAATTCCATGTAGATTTAGGATTATCATCGGTTTCTACATCTGTAGCTACGTTAAGTGTCGCTACGTAAATGTGATTGGGTTTATAAAATTCCCTGTTTAATATTTCCTTATTTTGGTTATAGGCTACATGAGCTAATGCTGGTGTAGATGACATTTGAAATTTTAAATCGCCTATAGTGAATACGTTATCTGGGCAATTTAATGCTAATGAATTTGATTTATTTGACATGAAATCGTATCCTAATAGTACTGAAATGTTACCAAATGAACCATCAGGAACGATAATAAACTCTTGATTTCTAGAAAATTCACACTTTTCTACAGTGGTTACAATTTTCTTATCAGTTTTAATCTGACGATTTTCGACCCCAACCAAGTTGACTGGTGTGGTCATCGGAATTAAATGGCATTTAACTCTAAAATCCTTAAGCATGCGTTGTGCTGCTGTGTCCGTGATTAACGAAAGTGAAGAACCTGTGTCTAATAAACAGATTTCTGGCCTATTACCAACGTCAAACACTAAGTGTGGACGTGAATATTTAACCTTAGTTTTATTTAAAACTGTGTTCACTTGAACATTATCAGCAGTAGACGCTGTTTGCTCCGAGTCGAGCGATGCTTCTCGTTGCTGCTCCGACTCGAGGCTAGTATCAACCTCTGACGCTAGATGGTGCAGCTTGTACCACCTGTTGCCTGGTTGAGCGGAAATGCTTGTGAGCAAGTTTTCTCGCTCTCCCAATGATGAGTGTTTCGCTGGTGACGCATTTGGGTCGGCAACATTCTTGCTGTCCCAAAACGTTAAGCAGATTGTAGGCTCAAACGTTCCTACAACTGTTGGAATTCTAATTTTCCAATCGTTCTGCGTTGTTGGTGAAATACCAATAGATGTGCCGGAAGGCATGTTAACTCCGTCTTTATAAAATGAATCATCCGTATGTTTAAACTGAACTGTGCGTTCGTGACCTAATAAAGCAATAACTATCGGCTTTTTAGTGTCGACTGGGTTTAATTCGGAATGAAAATTTGTAGAATCTAAACCATCTTCGAACAAAGTTACTACTACAGAATCACAAGTTAAACCATATTTATCGTTAACTGTGTTTAAAGCATTTGTAAATTCGTTTACAAGATTTTTGTTACTCTCTATAGCGCTTGCTACATATTTTGATGGAATTTTGCCAAAATATGACGCTAAACGAGGTAGTGCTAGCGTGCGATCTGGCAAAGCAAGTTTTTGCTGGTGCCATTCGACGTTTTAATACAAGTCTAGCATTAGTTTATTTGCAACTTCTTCTGAAAATAATGAAACGCATTTTACGTTTAAAGAATGAGTATTATTTATCTCATTTGTTTGGTTAACAGGAGTTTGAGCTTGAACTGAGCTGACGTGTGGATTTTGATCGTCATTACTGCTCCGTTCTGACTGTTTTAAGTTTAGTTCTGAATCCCTGTTCATATTCAGACTATTAGCTCGTTTTTTGAATTGCTACTATTTTGACATGAGTCATTGGGCTCATTTCCGTCTGTAGCGTGTTGTGGAACACGGTTTTGGCTGTTGTTATTTTGCCGTTGCCGATTTTGGTTCTGATTTGGCTTTTGATTTCTATTTTGGTTTTGGTTCCTCGTGTAATTATTATTATTATTACCGGAATTCTGATATTGTTGCCCATTATTGTAACCATTGTTACTGTTATTGCTAGCGTTAGTTTGGAATGCATATGGGTTATTTTTTCGGTTGAACTGGATAGAATCCCTATTTTCAAAACCAGAAAAATAATTTCCGCGTTTACCACGGTTATTTCCCCTGTAACGGTTACCTCCGCGACCGTTTCTGTTGTTAAATTTATTTGTTGGAAATCCTCCTTCTTGTTTAAATTTGTTCCAACGTTGTCGTACTGTATGTAAGTTTTCGTCTCTTGTACGACATTCTCGTTTTATATGCCCTGGGGCTGAACAACGGTGGCAGATTTTACCTTGATTTACGTTAGTGTTAATTGCGCTAACTTTAGCTTCAACATTTTTAGGTTTAGCATTGCTAAGCTTAGTTATGCCTTTCTCTAAAGAATTCATTTTATCTAGCATTGTGCCAAAAGCTAAATTGTTAACTTCCGCATTAGAAAGTTGTTTAGTGCTTGATTTATCTGAGTTACGATCATTTTCATCGCCTTGATATCCAGCTAAAACTGAACGTTTATAAATGGCTGAATTATACGTATCCCTGAACGTAGTATGCATTTGCAATGTTACATGAGTTTCAATTTCTCGTGGCATGGTGTGTAAAAATACTGAACGCATACCATCATCCTTAGCTAATTGTTTAAAAGCTCGTTGTGCATCCGAATCGGAAGGTTTAACTCTCCAAAGTTGTGAAGCCATTTTCTCTAGCCTGGCAGCGAAAAATTCGATAGTTTCTCCCTGCTTGAGTCGCGCCGTGTGGAACGACGTAGGTGTGACGATTTCACCTCCGCAACCAAATCTATCGACTAAAATTTCTTTAAAGCTGTCCCAATTTCGGGAAGTGGCTATATGCGGATTCATGGCTAAATAAATTGCAACTGGACCTGTACATTTACTACATGCAGCTGAAATTAGTTCGGAATCTTGTAGTGAAGGATCTAATGTTCGCAAATTTTCGACCATTAATGCAAAAGCGAAAATGTCTAATGAGTCATCCCCTGCAAAAGGAAGGATAGCCTTTTTGGCTGCTCGTAATTCGGCCCAAAGTCCAGATTTAGTTTGTGAATCTCTGGTTTGAATATTTTTTACACTTCTAAATGATTATCAGTTACTGCCTTAAGATTATCACTGTTTGATTGTAAACATACTGCTAAAGTATGATCTAAAATCTTTTGAAGACGTGAATCATCCATTGAATCACCCTGTCGTCCGCTACTATGATTTGGGGTTAAATTTAATGGAGTTTGATTACCATCTGAAATTCGGGAATTTATTACTACGTTTGGAGTAATAGGAACATGGGAATTATTCGGCATTTGCGGATTTATAGGCACTTGAATATTAAGCGGCGTTTGAGCGCTTGTTTGCATTTGCAAGGTAGGCATGGTTGGTGTTAAGTTTGGTGTTACCCGATTATGCTGTGGCGTTACTAAATTTAACGGCACTGTTTGGGTTAACGGCGTAGTTTGATTCAACGGTACACTATGATTTAGTGAAACATTTTCATTTAGTGGCAAATTTTGACTGAATGGCGCATTTTGGTTAGCGTACACCTGATTATTTGGTGGCACTTGATTATTTTAATTGTACTTGAGTGCTAAGTGGTACTTGGGAATTTAAAGGTACTTGATTTGCACGTTTACTATGTGGCGATCTAGATCTAGTTCGATCTTTAGTTTTACCCTTATTTTGAGCTGAGCGATTTGCTGAGCGAGATTGAACTCGTTTGGGAGGAGGCAAATTTACTGCATCATCGATCTCGTCGATGGTATCAGAATACTCTGATTCTGTATCCGATTCATTTTGAGTAGTATTCGTATTGTCTAAATTATTAGTACTGACTGAAGCGTCTGTGAATTCCACAAAATCTTGGCGATTTACTGGCCTTCTAATTTGTCTGCCTCTCGAAGAGACTTGAACTGTACCTCTAGCGCGATTATTTCTAGTTCTAGGCATTATTTTAACCAGATTTTACTAGATTTAACCAGATTTTAAGCAAATATTTAAGCTTAAGGTAAACTTAAACTTAATTTGTAGCACAAGTCTTAAGTTTTAAGCACTTTGAAGATTTTGTAAAATTTTCTACAAATTTGCGCCAAAATGATGATTTTTCCCTTTAAAATGGAAATTAAGGAAACCGTTAATCCGCTGGGTAGTAGCGGTAAATTTCTCGGAATTAAGAAGGAGGATGTTGACCTGCACCCCTGTGACGTCATGAAGGTGGGCGCCATTTTTCTTACCTTTCTTTCCTCCTATTCGTTCTCCATTTTTTATTTTCCTTCGTTTCTTCTTTTCTTTTTCTGTTTTATTAAATTAGTATTGAATCAGTAAAAAATTTTTTTTCTCGGCTGTGGCGAGATTCGAACCAGCATCGGCTGCCTTATCAGATGAGTTAGTGACTAACGTCCCATCCCACTGCACCACGAAGACAACTTGGAAAGAGGGGTTGAGTTGTTGGTCTTAAAGATAAGATTGGAGTTGAAGGAGATGACATCACGAGGCATGGAGTTTTTAGAGGAATTGACTATTAAAAAATTATCTGCAGGACTATTAATTAAAAACAAGCCTCTCTACAGGGTGCCATTATATCTAAAGATGGTCCCTAACCCCCCCCTTCCCCTGGGCATGTCTGGACGTGTTCGGGCATGAATCTGGACAACTGGCTAAAACTAATATTACTTGAGCACAATTTTCATCTACACCATGGCAGCCAAACTGAAAAAACTTTATTATTCTGCTCAGTTACCAGGGAGTTTGGGAGGGATTGATGCTTTAAGAAAAGCGAGCGGGGATTCGCTAGCAAAAACTTTAGACTTTCTGCAGGGTGAACGAACCTACACTTTGCACAGGCCATTGAGAAAGACATTTCCGCGAAACAAAACTATTTCGTGGGGGATAGATTATTTATGGCAGGCAGACTTGGTTGATGTTGAATCGTTGGCTAAATACAACCAAAACTTTGCTTACTTACTCACTGTAATTGACGTGCTCTCCAAGTATGCCTGGGTTGTGCCTTTAAAAAATAAACAAACTGCCACGGTATTGAAAGCATTTCAAACCATTTTTAAAGAGCCAGCCAAATTAAATACGGATATGGGTGGAGAATTTGAATCCAAGGCACTTACTGATTTCTTTAAGAAAAATAATATTATATTTTACACGGCTAAAGGAGAAAAAAAAGCGGCGGTCGTAGAACGCTATAATAAAATACTGAAATCTCGCATGTGGCGGTATTTTACGCACAAAAACACGCTATGTTACACCAAAGTGTTAAAACAATTGGTCAGCTCTTACAATCGTACACATCACAACAGTATTGGAATGCGACCGATCGACGTTAACACTGACAACGAGGCAACAGTGCGCGAGCGCTTGTACGGCAATGACGTCATGACAAAAGCTCCCACCCCCGACTATAAATATCAGATTGGTGATAGCGTTAGGATCAGTGGGCTAAAGCACGTCTTCGAGAAAGGTTCTCTCCCAAACTGGACCGAAAAAGTGTTTACAATAGCGAGCAGAATACCAAGAAGACCGGCCGTATACAGAGTTAAAGATTCTAATGGCGAACTGATTTTGGGCACATTTTATGAGCAAGAATTACAAAAAGTGCGAGTCGATAAAGACCAACTCTATATTATCAAAAGGTTTTGAAACGCCAAAAACGTAAAGGTATAAACCAAGTGTTCGTCAAGTGGAAGGGCTATCCAAAGTCTATGAATTCCTGGGTCGACGCTTCTTCCTTAGTAAAATCATAATGGAGAGCTTTTACGTAATTTTACCATCCAACGTTAAAAATGGAGGCAGTATGTCGCGTTATATTACGCCTCTGCCTTATACTTTAGAATTGGGAAGTTGCACTCACTGAAATGTTTATGCCCCACTCCTGGTTTAATATCGACGAATCAAACAATATGATCGAATTTTACGAGGGTAACAGAGCAGAGCGCATGCCGCCTACAACACCCATTGCAGCATCGATTGAAACCAACAATTCGTGGAATTGTGATCGAGCGATAGATCAACCTGCTCAAGTTTTTTCACACGTGACTGAAAATGCAACAAAGACCAATCATTCATCAGAAGCAAGACTACCAGTAGGCTACTACGAAACTGTTAACGACATTATTGAAGCTATTCACAAGTTATTGTCGGTACTTGGTCAGCAAAACATAAAAATAAAAAAATAAACTTTAACGGCAGGATTACTGTTGAAACTGAAAGCGAGGCCTACTTGTGGTTGAATGAAAACTTGGCTCAAATGCTGGGATTTTCCATTCAGTATTTAAAGGGGCTGGCTAGCGGGACTTATTCAGCAGATGTAAAGAATGGTATGTACAGCGCCGTAGTGTACACTGATATCATTCTGCCTCAAATTATTGGAGACACACAGGCTCAAGTGTTACGCGTTGTTCCCCTATATGGCAACCCCGGAAATTTATTAGTGTACAGGTTCCCTACCCCAGACTACATACCGATTTCACGAAATAGTATTCCCTAAATTGCGATCGATATTCGCACAGATCACGGTGAACCGATAGTATTTCAACAAGGTAAGGTGTGTTGTAAGCTTCATTTTAGACCCAGCTTCAGTTGAGTAAACATGGCAGTCCCGCACGTCTCCGACCCTAATATTTACGTTAAATATTATTTATAACAAGCTGGTGGAAGTAATCAGCTGTACTACAGGGGAAGCCGGGTGCAGAGTGGGTTCGGTTTAGGTAGCATTTTCGGGCGTCTGTTTCGTTTCGCAATGCCTTTAATAAAACGTGGCGCTTCACACGTAGGCCAAGCTCTTGCTAGAACTGGAGTCAATGTGGCGCTCAATGCGATGGCCGGTTCAGACATTAAAGACAGCGCCAAAAGCCACTTACAAAATATGGGTCGTCGACTAGCGGGTGATGCTGCAACTTACATTTAAGATCAAGTAGGTGATGGCCGAAAAAAAGGACTTAAAAGGAAGCGTTCGAGTGGAGGACCTCACTCTAAGTGCAGCCGTGCTAGAGCAAAGTACGACATTTTTACCTCCTGAGATGGCGTTACTTCATCACAAATATGCAGAATGCTGCAAGAGCGAATTGGACATTTTTGTGGTGCCGGCCACACAAACGCAGATACAAAAGAGGTCGTGGGTGTCTTACCTTCTTACGGCCAACATTAGTGATACGGGACCTATTGAGTTTCAAATTCCTGCATCCGGTGAGGCTATTGATTTGAGCAATACACAGTTATACGTACGTGCGAGAATTATCAAAGCAGACGGCACAGCCCTAGATGATAACAGCGCTGTTGCACCTTGCAATTTATTTTTTCATTCATCGGTTTAGCCAAATTGACGTCACTTTATCCGATAGGCTGATTAGTGGTGGGAGCAACACGTACGCGTACAGAGCTTACCTTGAAACAATATTAAATCAAAGTGAAGAAGCCAAGAAAAGCTGGTTAGCTGCAGAATTATGGGCAGACGATACACCAGGCAGATTCGACTCAATGAACGCGATCCCACCAGTTGCTGGCGCCCAAATTAATGCAGGATGGAATACGCCTCAACGAATTACCGCAAATTCACGCAGTTTTGAAATGAAAGGAGGTTTACACATTGATTTGCTTCACCAAGATCGCTACATGCTCAATAACACTAGTTTAAGATTCCGATTCTTGAGAAGTCCTAATGCATTCTGTTTAATGTCACCCGAACAAGATGCAGATTATAAAGTCGAAATTCAAGAAGCTACACTCAGCATAAGGAAAGCCACGCTGTCACCGGCAGTGCAAATTGCATATAGCCAAACGTTACAATCAGCCACAGCAAAATATCCACTTAATAGAGTGGAAGTGAAGACTTTTTCTATACCCCATGGAACACTCAACATAAATAAAGACAATATTTTTGGGGTTTGTTACCACGCCGAATGGTTTAGGTCTAGTTGATTCCGCAGCATTTAACGCAAGTTATGCAAGAAATCCTTTTAATTCTCTACATTTTAACGTAGGCTACATTGGAATAAACATTGACGGTGAACAGCTGCCATTTAAACCACTGGAACCTCATTTTGCAGAAAACAGATACATTGAAAGTTACCTTACGCTGTTTGGTTGTTTGGATAAAAGAGGCAATGGTATTTCTAGGCAGGCTTACCCCTTAGGCTTCACGTTGTGGATGTACGATTTCACGCCTGACCTTTGCTGCTCAGATCATCTTAATCTTATCAAGCAGGGAAATTTAAGAGTCGAACTACGATTCAGAGTTGGCTTACCCGTTTCAGTAAACTGCATTATTTTAGCAGAGTTTGACAACATGCTAGAAATTGATCAAAACCGTCACGTGATGTTCGACCATACTTCATAATAAAATGGATACAACAGAGATCAGACTTAGCCTGAAGAACTATAATTCGACAAAAAAAATATTTTCACCGGTGTTTATTCGTCCGATTTATTGCCCGTATCTTTAAATCGATTTCCTGCAGCAATAGTGTGCAACACTGACGATAGTACTCAACATGGAACCCATTGGGTCGCATTTTATTTCCCAGCAAAAGACAAGTGTGCCGAATTTTTTGATTCTTACAGCAGACCCCCAAGTTACTATTCGCATTATTTCGTCGATTTTTTAAGAAGAAATTCACCGAGATGGATGCACAATACCGTACCAATTCAAGCAAAGAGGAGTTATGCCTGTGGTGCACACTGTTTGTTTTATTTAAAGTTACGAGCAAACGGCGTCAGCATGAAGAATATTGTTGATAATTATTATACCAAGAATCGTAATGAAAATGATAAAATTGTTGTCAAGAATACACACGTCATACATTGTATTCCCAATTATTGTAAAAATATGCCATCATGTTTACCTATTGTAAAATAAAAAAAATGTAAAAATAAAAAAAATGTGTCACAGTGAACTTTTTTTATTCATATTTATACAATTAATATTTCTCCCATGTTTTATACACTTTAGCATAAGGATTTGTTCTTTGTGAACGCAGTCTCTTTTTTATTGTACCGTGGGGGGTAGATTGACGTCTAGGGGCAGTTAAAACTTGCTTCTTCCGTTTAGGCTTAGTATTTTCTAATGATCCAATAGCACGGGCCATGTGTTGCCACCCTATGGGGCGTTTTGCAGTATTCGGCGAAAGTAAGTCTTTAACGAGCGCAGTAACGCTTGATCCGGGTACAATCTTGTTTAAATACATAATTTCACCTTTGGGGACCATGATATAATTTCTGGATGCTCTTTTCATTTTATTAAGAATATCTTTAACTGCAATTTCATCTTCAGGCAAACTATTTTTGTAGATTTTCCTTTTGATTTTATCAGTTCCAACTAGATAATCATCTTCCTCATCTGAAGAGGGGGTGGGAGGGAGTGGAGCAGGTGCCGCCATCTGCGTATTTGAAGTCGATGGTTGAGCAGGAGGAATGTCGGTAGGCCTCGCACGCTGATATACAAGATAACGCTGGAAAGTTTGTTGATAAAGATCGGATTTCGTTTGAGGATCTAAGGACTCATCACTAAGTATTCTAGTGAGTTCGTTACTGATGGCTGAGACTGCAATTCCATAAGGCTTTGGTTTTTGAGCAGGAAGTGTACTACCAATACCATCGACGGGGACTAATGCTAATTTTTGAAAGTGTGCCATTATGATCGCAAACCTAAAATTCCACCAAGTACTGGGGCTAGTACAGATAATAACGGCCCAATAAATCCTCCCTCCTGATTTAAAATGCGTTGTTTCCTGGCCAAGTTCAAGCGACGATCTGCCAGTTGGTGTATTGGACGCTTATATTTAACTAATTTGCGTTTCTGTAGGGGTGTGAGGTTGACATTACCTTTTAATACATTCTGGCAACATTTGCACAATGAGTACACAATGTCTTTACCTCCCGCTTGCAGTATAGTTTTTAGTCGTTTTGGAGATGCTTTCAACAACAGTTTTAATACCGGAGCGGTTTTGCGCAAGCGAGCGGAGAGACCCATGTTGCTCTGTTCGATGTCTGGCTTTCAAATGACCCGTCTTGTTATATTTGTTAGTAATATAAGTGTTTACTTCAGGATGGGATAGGTTAATAAAATTTTCTAGGTCCATTACGAATAATGTTATTGCATAAATTATTATGCAGACTAAAGTAATGCCAAAGGCAAGCTTTTTCTTACTGGTGCTTGGCAAAGCACTATTTTCTGACATAGACATATTGCTGCTCTTGTGGAAGTATTCCTGTGCGGAGCCTGTGTTGTTCTGGCGTATCTTGCATAAAGTCAATCATTATATACCCGTGCGCTTCGGCTGTTGCATCGGAATAAGCTTCTATCAGAAATTTACCCTCACCAGGATACACCTGTCGTGCCAATGAACAATTTGTGACCGTTCGCGTGGATTTTTAAAGAGAATTAAGTAGTGTGCATTTAAACTAATTGTTCTACTTTCTTTACTTTTAAAGAATAAATTTTGTACCATGAAAATAACTGTAAGATTTCGATGGTGGGAACCTTTAGTAAACAATTTTGACACGGTGACATCACTTTCGCTCAATAAATTATCCAAACTAATAAATTTGTATCACTGGGGGAAAAACTTGAATAAATTTCTGATGACAAGCCTTCAATCCATGTTATTCCGGGTACTTTTGCTTCCAATTCAGTATATGCTGGTTGATATTCACCGTAGCACCAAACAATACGATTGAACTTTTTAGTAAACATTTCATCTCTATGAATTAATAATTGTGAAACGAGACATGTTTTTCCACATTGTGAGGCACCAGCAATTAAAATGTTACTTGGTGTTTTAAGACGGGATTGAAATTCAGCAGCCATCCTCACACTTTGACTGTCAGCAAACAAATGAAATTGTTGAACTAGTCTAAGCTAACTTATACTATAAATGAGATGCAGTTTTTTCAGGTTGAACAAGTTTTTTATTAAAAAAAAAAAGATAATCAAGACAGTGGGTTTTAGTTTTGACTAGTAGGCCTATGCCTAAAAAATTAAATTTGAATACTTTAATTTAAAAACAGTTTGCAACTTTAAAAAGTTTAAAATAAATTCTGAATAACTAGCCCCTGGTATGCATTGATTATCAACAAGTGTACAGTAAATTTTTAAAAGTCAGTTCAGTTGCAATAAAAAAATATTTACATTTTAAAAAACACAAGTTAAAAAAAAAGTTAGCAATAAAAAATAAAAAGTTTTGTTTACAAATTTTAAAAAAATGTTTCTTTGCAAGTTTAAAAAATAAAATCTAGTTACAAATAAAAAAAAGTTTGAAAAAGTTTTTAAAAAAATGAAGTTACAAATTTTAAAAAAGTTTGTTGTGAAAAGTTAAGTTACAAATTAAAAAAAAAACAAGTTAAGTTAAAAAAGTTACAAATTAAAAAAAAAACTAAGTTAAAAAAATACAACAATAAAAACACAAGTTAGAAAAAATAATTTACACAAATAAAAAAAACAAATTTGAATAATGTTTGTTTGCAAAAAAAAAGTTTGAAAGTTTGAAAATTAAGTTAGAAAGTTAGCAAATAAATTTGAACAAGTTAAAAAAAAGTTAAGTTGCAAATTTAAAAAGTTTGAAAAATTTTGTTTACAAGTTAAAGTTATGCTCGCCAATAAAAAAAACTAGTTAAAAAAAGTTTGAAAAGTTTGTTTGCAAGTTTTAAAAAGTTATTTACACATTAAAAAAACTTATGCACTATTTACAACAACATCATCATCACCACCAAACAATAGCGCCGCTAAACATTCATCAATTCTGTAGAGGTAACCAAAATGGCAAGTAGACCCATCGCACAGAAGCACATTCTTGTCATACACAAATTTATACGATTTCACTGTGTCTTTTGTGAACAGGCTAGCAGTTGCTTTGTCCCTAGTGATTGTAGATGTAGGCACAATAATAGTCGATGCACGGTCGGTGTTAACAATGAAGTCACACAGAGTATTAAAGTTTAGGAGCTGTGATGCTGAATAGTTCGGCGTGATTCCTCTAACTTTACACACAGTCTTCCCGTTACTCAAATGGTAGGCGTAGTTTTTGGGTCCTCCAGATACGAACTCGGTGATGGTGACGTCAGGATCATGACATGCCCACTCGTCCGTCAGCATGCCTAGATAGTCTTTTACGTACGGTTTTAAAGGGTCCTTCCCTACAGGGTGGCTGTATAAAATACTATCAGTGTCACTGTAGTGAGCATTCTCGCCGACAAGGTCCAGGAACTTGTATAATGCAGCCTTGCGAGAGCCCTCGTAAATGCTGCGACGACTGCATTTGTATGTTTACTCGGCATGACGAATTCGGCAGTCTTTGAATAACTGACGACGAGTGTCTCAGTGTTGGCCAGCACTTTACGTTGGTAATGGAGTACTCCTTGCTGTTGAGCAGCTGCTGCCACCTTGCCATCATTGTGACGTATTCGGTTGTTGTCAAGTTGTCACGCATGCCAAACCTCCCCAAGAAACTGAAAAAAAAAATAACAAACATTGTAGATTGTGGTAACAAAAAAAATCCAGTTAGAAAAATAAAAAAAATAATCAATTTTAATTACCTGTTTAAACAGAGCTTTGCGAGACTCTGCAGTCCTGGGTTTGGCTTAATGTTGTCGGGGTCCAGTCGAATTCTTTCAACTTGGTAGAAGTCATCCCTGTATTGGGACTCTAGAGCGGGGTCGCCAGCAGTCCAAGGGGGGTACCCTAAAGCTTCGGTTTTGAGCTAGAATGTTTTACAAAATATATTAACAATCAAGAAAAAAATATTTTAAAAGCTGGGGAAAAAAACAACAACAACAAGCTAAAAAAAGTTAACTGAATAAATAAATAATTACTTTTACTGTTTGATAGAAAAATTTTTAAAACCCAATAATTACTTTTACTGTTTGATAGAAAACTGAAACCTTAAAAAAAATTTTTTTTTAAAGTTACCTTTAAGAATGTATCCACATATTCAGTGAATAGGCCAGTAGTTTGTTCAGGGTCGTCTGGTTTGCTTGCCTGGACACTTTCAGCAAAATGCCACAGCTCAAATGTTGTGATGATACGGTACCCCTTGGTGATGGCGACATCTATTTTGGGGGTACACCAAGTACCTTCGAGGGCTCGATCCACATCATCATGGCGGCAAGGCAGTTGGTGGTTTGTTGTTGCACATGCCTTGCACAATACAAACATGAGCTTCCCTGCACATCGAATCGGAAGTACAGGGTGGTAGAGGTCTTGTGGGGGTAGGACGATTCCATAAAACAAGCCGTAGCGTTTTGACGAGTCATATGGAGTGTTTTTCAAAACAGTGGGGTGGCCATTAGGCATTTTGCCTGTCTTATTGATGAATGGATACTCTGATAATACGTCCATGTATTTGATCACATGTTCAGGCTCGGCTACAGTATGTAGTGTTAGGGCGTTCGTTCGGCCACCATAGAAAGCGTTGCGGGGGTTTAATGGTGGCTTCACTGGAATGGTTGACAAAAAATAGTGTAGGTACGGGTCGGTGTTTTTCATTTGTAGAAAATCTGACTCCCACATGGTGACTACTGTATAGCCTTGCGAGCGTAAGTAGCTTTCTCTGTCAAGCGTGCGCTCATAAAGCTCCCCCATGGTTGATCTCAACATAGGGTTGAACGTGGCTGCGGGGTATTTGCGGGATTCCCGTGATAAAAGTCACCGTAAAACTCTAGAACTGTTTGCGAAGCACCGTGAAATCCGTCGACGTAGTAGCGGCCGATCCTCTCCTCGCCACCGTTCCTCGAGTGTTTGAACGTGATGTTACGTCTGTGCTCCTCCCAAAGAATCCACTCTTGAGCAAGTATGCTATCTTTCCTAGGGCCGGCCGAGACAGGTAAAATGGCGATGCTGTCTTTAGCCAACCAATTAGTGCAGAAGGCTTTATGGCAGGCCCCAGGAAGGGTAGGGGAGGTGTGAAATGGATCAACAGATGTCACTTCTTCAAAGAGGGTTTTAAATTTCTGACAGGCCAGTCGCAGTACAGTGACGTCATCGTTGCAGTATTTGAAAAGCTCCTCTTGCAAATTGTAAACAACAGCGGGGTCAGAATTAAAACGGGCGGTCTCACTTTGGTGCCAATCTTTAAGGGATTTTTTAGCATCTGCGGAGAGTGACTCGGGTGCGAACCATCGAAGCTCGGGGAGACCACCAACATAATCCTGGTTCTCAGGGCGATTGAACAAGTGAGGGAATGTGCCTTTAATGACTACGTCATCGAAGCCAAACATCTTAGGCAAGGCTGGTAGTTTACATTGGAGAAACGAGTGGTTATCGATAAAACGGTAAGTAAACCCGCCCAAGTTTACCTCCAGTTTTAAGAGCTTCACACCTTGATAAACCACGTCGGGTTGGATGAAGTGATTTAACATATATTCAAGAATTAAAAAATGGTCATATCCTTTGCCGTAATGACTCAGGATTACTCTAGTAGGAGGCATCGTCTTGCGCTTTTTTTGTTTAGGTCCAGTTACGGGGGTTGGTTCTGGCTTAATTCCACAATCTTTTCGGAAAACAAAGTCACAAAAGTCTGTTGCATTCTTGAATGTGGTAGTCTGGCCTTCGTCGTTTTTCAAAATAATGAGATTTGCTACGTGTTATCCGTTAGATAGCAACATCGACTCACAGTCAAAATAAAAATAAATGTTAGCTAGTCCGTCGTCAGGTGATTGTTGTTGAATGTAGCATTGATGATCTTCAGTAACCATCTGTTTGCAGTTACTGCACTTTGTTGTGTAGCACGGGACGTCTTGTTTGTGTTCGGGATAGCCACACTTACTGCAACGACGAATGGAATTACAGTGTCCTGTAGTGTGGTTGTTCAAACAATTCGGCCCTCTAAAGTAGCTATAGCAGCCGTTATATTTTAAATAAGGATTCAAGTCCTTGGTCGCAGTCCCTACTATGGCACGCACTGCACATTCCTGGGCATAAATGGTTCCATGAGATGTCATGGGTAGCCAGACAAGTCTTGCAACAGTAATTCCTACAAAAGAAGCCAGCGATGGAGATAATTACATCAAAATGGTTTTTGTGAAACAGTAATGCTACTAGGAAAACATCGTTCGTTACCTTACTGTGAAAGTAAGCCCCGTCGAAAACAACTGAAAAATTTGCTTCGGCACTGTACACAACAATACGAAACTGTGTACCTAGATGTTGTTGAAAAATGATGACTTCTTCCAGTCCGCAACGGTAGCAATGGTACATTTGCAGCATTATGTAGTTCAATAGCTGCATCACCTTGCGTACACATTCTCGTATCGGTGACTCGATCATATGTTGTTTTAAAAAGATCATTCCCAGGGAAACGAGTCTTGTTGGCCAAGGCGACCCCCACAACTATAGCCCGGGCCAGACAAAGTTCGTCTGTGTTTTTGATGGTGATGACAGTTTTCTTGCTGCGAGCCCACACATCCAAATCCAAAATAGTCCTCTTACGTGGGCCTCAAATTTCCGACCAACCCTTTCATTTTGGCGCTGCCGTGGTGTGTTGGACTGACAAATTAAGGGGGAGGGTGAAATCGAACTGGTCATTAGACTTGCACTGGCTTTCTAAAAATTCTAATATGACATCCCCCGTTAACTTGTCATGATCCATAAAACCAGTAGAAATTGCATTTTCTAACTGCTCACTTTCCAATACCACACGAACTCGGCTTTTGTCAACATCGATGTTTACTGGTTTGATGAGCCTAACCACGTGATCGAACGAATCACGAACATTGCGTGGTAGCTCGGCTGGCCTTGCAGTGAGACTCGGATCTAGAAATCTAAGCTCGAAATCTTCAATGCTAAATTTAAATTTTGGAGTGTGATCTTTATTGATCAAGTCTAGTGAAAAAGCCGACGTGAAAACGGGATTGTCAAATGTTGGGCGCACACTCGGAGGTGTAGAATCATAGTCGTCATCGTCGGAATCATCACCATGGCCGATTTGAAGTAGTTGTCTGTTAATAGCAGCTCTAATACCATCTACAAACGTGCCATTTGAACAACCTGGCTTTGGTGAAATTGATCTTGGAGGGACACTTTCACAAGGGGGAGGGCTGGTTTCCCTGGCCAGACCACACAAAAAATCAACGAAACTCTCGTCGAAAAAATAAGCATTATTTACAGTAATTTCTGGAGCACTAGTAATTGAAGCACTAATATTTGAAGCACTGGTAATTGAAGCACTAATATTTGAAGCACTGGCATTTAAAGCACTGGTAATTGAAGCACTAATATTTGAAGCACTGGCATTTAAAGCACTGGTATTTGAAGCACTAATAATTGAAGCACTGGTAATTGGAGCACAAGGTGCGGGGGAGCCGCACACTTCGAAAGCAAAATTGGTTTCGACGAGAGGGAGGTCACATTCGATAAATTGCCCAGGTTGGGTTTGGTTAAAGGGGCCGTCGGCCAAAGCACAAACACTATCGGTGAAAAACTCCATGTCGGTTGAAAGGGATGACACATCATTGGGTTGCGAGTTAAAAATGTCCATATCGGGCCAATCAATGTCCATAGCAAATGTTTGCATATAGTTTGATAATACAACTGGTAAAACACTGCCAGAATCCGGCGACTCATCTTCGCCCTCGGGAGGGGTTCAAATTTACGCTTCATTTTTTTCCTGCCAAATTAAAAAAAAAAAAACTACGTTGTTAAATCCGACCAAAAATAATTTATAATCAATCTAATAATATTCATACTGTTCGATAAATTTGTTTTTAGCCTACACAAAAAAACTACGTTGGTAAATGCGAGTAGTTATTTGCAAAAAAATCGCCAAAACTGTTTAGGCCTACACACGTTTGTCCTAAACTGACGGATGCTGGTTTCTCCTGCGTACACTTGAAACCAGCGTTGCTAACGCAGGACAAATGAAAAGTGCTCGGATCACGGCCAAAATCGGCATGCGTCTGGGGGACGATGCTAGATACATTTTTTTTTGTTAACATACCACTTTGTTTTATGTCCAAAGTTTTGATTTTCAATTAATAAAATAAAACTTAGTTAAAAATAAAGAAATGTTGTGCACATTTCATTTTGCTGTCGAATTTTAAAAAAATAAAGCCTACGTTGGGTCAACGCTACATTGGCCAACGCTAGGTCGCACATTAACTATTCAGTTCGGTGAACGCATTCGGTTTTAAAAATAAATTCTTTTTCACAGTTCCCAACACAATTCGACAAAATTGTGTAGGCCTATTCAGTTTTCACCACCATACTTTCAAATAACACTTCTAACTTACACCAACTTCACTGTTGTGCAAAATTCATACATTAAAACTGTCCTAGTTAGCTTTCAGTGTTTTAAAAAAATAAAATCTATTAAAATAAAATATGAACACCAGTAATATTCTTCAGGCCTAGCTAACTTTTTGTAATAACGGAATTCATCTACGAGAAATACTTACCAGATTTAAAATGAAGAAATGATGCTGAAGAATACCAGCCGTGGGCGTCGTGCCGTGCCGTGCGTGAAGTTTAACCCATGATCGGTAGGAGTTTAGCCGTAGGAAGAAGCAGTCGGGTCGGGGAGAAATCGGGAGAAGTCCGGTCGGCCGTAAGGTGTAAAATCAGCGGGAAAAAATCAGGTTGTTACTCGGTCTAAAGAAAAGTAAGAACTGGTAACCCCAGTCCGAGGGGGGCGCTGTTTTATAGGTCACGGTTATCGGTGAGTCAACGTGGGGGGTGCAAGCCCTTACATGTTGCGTGATCCGGGGATTCCCCCTACAGTCCTTAGCAACACCACCTTCTAGAGCTGACGAATACAATAAAGAAAAATGGCGTTGCTAACATCGAATTAAAACAAAGTTAGTATACTGGATTTGCCATAGCAACGAAATAAAATGATTTTCACGTGCACCAGTCGTCATGAACACAACAGCAGATATTGTAACCTAAAGTGTTACTTCAATAATGCCACGACAGTTTGTAGTTGTTAACTATAAAAATTTTTTTTGATGTAAAAAATATGCTTTTGACACACGCATTGCGCTTTTGCCATGCACACTTAGGGTAAACAAACTTTACACATGCCAGTTTCGACACGATCACAGTTACTATATAATAAAATCTTTTGTCTTCATTTTTTTTACAACAGACACGATCATTAACCACCAAAAACAGTTTATTTACGATTGATTGCTTTTTTATACGCCCTTGGCATACGAAACACGTAGTGAACTGCGTGTGCAATAATAAAACACGTGCGAGATCAGTGACATTTCCCGTAAAAAAAATTATCATTGTTGCTCCGTAAGAATCTATGACAGACTCTGTGTTAGTTGTATTTTGTTTGTTTGTTTGGGATGGGTCTGTGGCCATCGAATAGCTCTGCAAATCTTCATAGACGGCTTTCTCGTACGTCTTACTAGTTTATGTCGAACGCCTATTCCGATTTCGAGTTTTCAATGAAAAGCATTGCTATCTCTCGGCCAAAAAAATTGGTCGGGGATGCATACACGAGAATTTGTTTTGTTTCCCTCTAAACAAAAGTTTGACAACAATGTAACTTGTAAAAATCATACATGTGTACGGTGGATTTTTAAAGCCAACTTCTTGGACTAAATAATAATAAAATGCATCATTTTCTCCAGTAATCACTCTTAAAAGGGTCACGGAGTTTTGTAAAGACTGTGGAATAATATTTATTTTCTTTCTTCATCTATTTCTTTAGATGAATGCTAGTTTGGCAGGGGCGGGAGGGGGAGGGGGGGCGTCCTTAGATGACTGGTAGATATTTTACACTGAACTAATTTATTATTTTTATTTGTTACAGTGTGTCAGTGATGCTGAGTGTCTGTTTGTTTGTTTGTTTGTTACGCATTTTTGTTATTACCATGCTAAAATGTATTTCATGTTTTTTTTTATTATTCCTTTTAATTTGCAACTCAGCTTTAAGTCACTTGTCCGTACATGTCCAGTCATGTTGCCAAGGGGTCAGGTGCACTCGAAGGGGGAAATTCCGAGGACTGGCCACAGTCCTATTGTTTCCTTGATAGGGAGAAGGGGAGTCAACTTCCTGGTCCAACTTAAAACAGGAATAAAATGCATCTTTTCCAATATTCAATCTTAAAATGTTACAGAAAAGTTTTGCAACAGAAAGAATAATTTTAAAAGAGATGATTCTTTTTTTTTGCTTTTAAAGGAGTGTGCCATACTTTTTATTTCTTAACTTTAAAAGGCACGTGCCATATTTCTTAAGTTTTAACAAGGGTAATAAAGTTTTAGAGGCAAGAATCGTTTAGCTGAGGGGAGGGGGAGGGGAGTATCTTCCTTAGTAACCACTTGTGCAGATTTTCATGCCCAGACACGTCCGGCTCATCACCTGCATCCCCACTTAGCAACAGCCCACCCCTATCGTTATCTGATAAAGGGGAGGGAGGGGGGATTTAAAGTCACCTTCCTGGACCAAGTTAAAACAGAAATTATAACTTTTTTTTTCAGTATTCAGGGACTCCGCTAGTAATAATAATAATAATTTTGTTGCTGGAGCTACAGGACTGGCAAGAACCCAGGGGGTTGCTGACTGCCAGCCTAAAAAGGGGACGAAAGTAAATATACGAAGATAAAAAGCAAAAAGGGAAGGTGTAAAGAGTAATTAATGGGATTATTAAAATGCAAAAGCAAAAATTAAAAGTTAAAAGTATCCGTACAAGTTAAACACAAACCAAGTTTAAAAATAGCATGACCAAATGTATAGGAATAGGTAGAGTGGGTAGGGTCACGACTGTCTTCCCACCAAGGTTAGACCTACCAGAAACACAAAAGTCCTCGATGGCATCGCCAGACGTGTAGGAAAGGCTGGGTATGGGAGATGGCCAATTGTATTTTGTACATTTATCATTTGCGAAACAAGCAGACTCCCAATTAAGGCAGTTGTTGTCATGTAAAAAAAAGGTCTGTAGGGCAGGAATTAATGTCGCTTTAGTGCGACTAGGAAGTTGGATTTGGGATTTATAGTCGAATGGCGTCGCACTTCTGGTTAAATTTGGTTAAACTGGAAATAAATACGTCCAGGCTGGAAATCAGTTGCATCTGGAGTTTATTTGTATGGCATGGTTGGATGAAGGAAGTTAGAAGGCTTGCCACGACTTACAGCATTTCGGTGGTGGATGTTATTGAACGTTCGCCTAAAAACCTTTTAGACTTTCCTTCAGAAAAGTAGTCCTAATTTTGAATAGGCCCGACCTGCATAAGGCCAGTAGAGCAGACCCTAAATCAGTCCGCGTTGGTCGAGCAAAAGGAGAGAAGAGAGCCAAGAATCAAAGGAAAGCCTAGCACGAGAATTTAGGTTCACGCATGCGTGGAAAACCTTTCACACAATTTTATATACAATATTTAACATAGCATTATATTGCATAGCAAATTCTTATATAAAGAAAGAGGCCACAATATTCCACTGATCGCCCCCAGGGGCCCAGTGCAGCGGGGAGTGCCAGCACTAAATGTAACTAAGGGCACAAGGACATCAGACGCAAGACAAGCCTAAGGGGTCAAGTTGATAAACGCCAGGACGATGGGGATGATAATGTGAGGGTCCCATGTCCCAACGAACCAAGGCCCATCGTGTAACGGCGCCAGAAGGTAAGCTCTGCCCAAGGCCAACAGGCAAATCGAGGACCGGCAAGCTCCGTCACTCTAGGGGAGGGGGCGGCCGAGAATTTGGAACCTCCGGTGACCGTCATGAAAATGAAGATATGAAAAGAAGAAAAGACAAAGAATTAATTTTCCAGTCGTACTAAACTCTTAGAACAATTAACAATCTTATTTCTAACAATCTTAGGTAGCGAAAGTTACGGGCATTAAGCCGTAAAACAAACTTGCTTCCCATAGAAAAAAAAAATCTTAAACTTATTTGTTAAATTAACCGAGACGCTTTATTCTCTTTGTTATAGTTTTTTAGAAGTTTTTCCGTTAGTTTTGTTAAACTTCGTAAAGTTTATTAATAGCCATGAAATCAGTGCTTTCATTTGTGCACTAACGGAAATATAAACAATAGCAACGGATAGGTCGTCGTTGCCAGTTTTAAAATCATTACACTAATAACAATGTAAAGGCGTTTAACTCAAACAAAGATGATTGATGCAACTGAAAGTTAACAAGTTCCGATTGTTTTAACATGACGTTACGTCAATTGTTACAAAAGGCGAAAGATGAAATCATCAAGGCTCTTGATGAGCCGATGATTTTGAAGTATTCAAGGTAGGTTTCCAGTAAAAGATCCGAAGTTCTTCAGGAGTCCAGGATTATCAATTTAAGAACCTTTCTTTTATAAGCCGCAAGTTGTTAAAAGCGTAATGTTGGAAATATGGTCTTACACATCAAGAAAGGGTTAACTTAAAATAAAATCGAATGCAACAATCGTGTTTTAAACAATATTCAATGTTGGTACGTTTGACAAACATTGTTGCTCCGGTCGGTCAAAAAAAATTCAAAGGGAGTTTCTAGCTTACTTATTTTGACGCGAAAGTGGTTGGTCTTACACAATTATTAGGCACTCAATTGCAAGAAAATCGGCTTCAGAATTTCAGAAATTATTGTACATAGAAATGTGTCTAACGTGAATTATGTTAAAGACTAAGTCAATTAAATCAGGCTTGACAAATTACAGTAGTTGTAATCCAAATCACAAATATTCAGCGTAGATACACGTTTTCGGAGTGTTTAAATATAAAACTTTGAAAAGTTATACAAACAAAACGTATAAAATGTGCAATAATAAAGTCAACAAATAAACAACTTTAAGCAGCGGACAATGGGGAAAAGAAACTTTCTTTAGTTTCTTAAGTGTTGATAGCAAAAGAGATTTTATTTAAGTCCGGGTTAAAAGGATGCTTACATTAGGTTAGGGGAAAATTAATTTTGCGAGAGTTTGCGTGATAACATTTTGCACGTAAAGTGAAATTGATTCTTGAATTTTAAAGCCTGCTTCGGCTAATACCGGGCGTCATATCGTACACCCAAGCAGCTAATGGAAAAATAAAATCATTGGTCAATTGTACAACTGAATCGCGAAGATAACGTCTTGCATAATCACTACTTTCGCGACTGTTAACGGGGAGAATTTAGGCACCGAGTCAACCAAGAAAAGACACTGGTGAGAACGAAGAGGGGCCTCCATGGCTAACCAACATGCAAGTTATGGTCAGAATCAATTTAAACGTCACACGCATTAGTCTGCGAGCAGACTAGGAATGACGCAAACTGAGCGCACAGAACCCTGGCGAAGTGCTGCAGCACAACTTTGAGACGTAGCCCGTCCTAGTTGCACCAGTAAAACGTCTAAACTCGGACAACCGGTTCCTCTAAAACTACTTATTTCGAAACTTTGGCAGGCTCAGTATTAGTATACTCCGATTTAAGCTTACCATGTTCACACGTATTAAGCTATCAGTAGGAGCCTCATTCAACATGCGTTTTAGATCCCTAACAGGGGGGGGGGGGGGGAAAGTTAAGTATTAAGATAAATCATGCACGAAGGACGCACTCAGGTTTGGGACCTAACCATTTTCCACGAGCAACACCAAAATCAATCAGTTGTACGACCATAGAGGCACTTTCCTTTAAATTTCTTAAAAATTTCAACTTCACGCTCAAATGAAAAGGAGTCAAATCATAAGTTCTCAAAAACGTCAAAAATAGAAAAGCATCAATCATTTGTTTTGAGTAGACAGCGAAACCTGACAATGAGGTAATGGGAAAATGAACTGCATAGAGTTGATGGGTAACAGTTTTCGTAGTGAGCAAATCAGTTAAGAATGATAAGAAATTTCGTTTAAGAAATTTTCCAAATCATAAAGGTTCTGAGGTTTAAAAATTTGGAAATCTTAATTTTCTTAACAAGTGTTTAAGAAATTAGGCGGGCTGAGCAGCAGTACTGCATTTTCACACCAGAATCGTGACAGCTCACCAAAACATTTCTTAAAGTTCTGAACTTACCCACTTTATTTTGGGAATTGATTCAAGATAACTTATTTTGGGTGGTTTAAGCCATTTTCAGTGTTTCACGTGTGAGGGGGCTAATTCTGTACGAGAATTTTGCGTAGCTCTCAGTGTCATGTTTTTCATGTAGTATCAAAACATACAAATGAATGATAAAATAATAAATGGAAAAGCTTTATTTAGGCTGCAAAAAGAGGTTTTTACACATTTTTCAATAAAATATGAAAGCTTAGATTTCTGATATTTCAACCATGAGGGTTCCATTTCTGGCAAGGTTCTGAACAGCACTTCTGAGTTTGTCCAAATTAGACGTGATGAAAGGAGTTTAAGACGATCTTTATTTTGTTTTTGTTTTAATCAAATTCTCCTGGAATTTCGTCATGCACCGGACGCAAATTATCAATATGTTGGTAATTTTTCTGGATTAATCCAGTACCAAGATCCCTCACTCGATATATCAGAGGGGAGACCTTTTCATGGATTATGTAAGGTCCACTATACTTTGGTGCAAGACGAGCCGCAAAGTAATTGGATTTACTGGAGATGTGGGCGTTTTGACCCAAATTCTGTCTCCAACATTAAATTCAAAATCTACATTACGACCAGCATTTAGCTTATCACTAATGTACTTTCTATCAGAAACTCTAAAACGTCTTACCCTTTCAATAGCCTTTTGTAGATTTTTCGACAATTCTGCTGCGTACAGTGCAACAGGCTGTTCTATGACTTTATCTAATGGTGGCTCAAGACCCATTGAGAGTTCTCGACCAAAGCATAAGAAAGCTGGTGTATAGCCTGTCCTTGAATGAATTGAGCTATTCAGAGACATGATAAACATGGGCAGCTTGTCTGCCCAGTCCGTCTGAGATTCACAGAACATTGTAATTTGCCTGTTGATTTTTTTCATTAAGGTTTCCACATTAGCATTAGCTTGAGGGTGATAAACCCCGGTGTGGGCTGCCTTAATGCCAAATCGTCTGTACAGTTGTTTTACCAATTTTGTGCAGAAAGGTGGTCCTGAGTCTGAAATAATTCGAACTGGAACGCCAAAATATTTGATAAAGTTGTTGATTAGCAACGTCACAAATGTCTTGGTATCAAACTTTCTTCAAGGGTATGCGTCTGTGTAGCCCGAAAAAGCATCTGTTATTACTAAGATGTGTTTGAAATTTGAGCCTTTGCTTGCTGGTAAGCTACTTTTCCAATCGACGTGAACAGTATGCCCAGGATAGTAAAGAGGAGCGGAGCAAAGTCTACCAAGCATCTGTGCGCCACGGCCTTTTTTTGTTTGGCACTGGTGACATTTTTTAACAAATGCATGGACTAGCTTTGACGCTCTTGGAAAATAATATAAATTATATAATCGGGCTAGAGTCTTACAAGCGCCGAAATGTCCGCCTGGTAGCGTGCTGTGGTGGAGTTCAAGCACTCGTCGTTGCAATGAGCGTGGAACAAAAATCTTAATCTTAGTCGAATTAACAGGATCTTCAGACAATTCAATAAAAATAATTTGCTGTTCAGTGTCAAAATAACACATTGGCAAGTACTTATCAACGAACCTTTGCAATGAAGGTGAAGTTGCTTTCCAAGGTTTACCTTGTAAAGCCAGAAGTAAAACCGACATGAATGGATCCTACTTAGTTGCTTGCGAAATCTTTGAAAAGGTTAATTGCTCTATTTCAATATGACAGCTAAAACAGTCATTATTGAAGAGATAAACTGGCCTTTCAAATTCTGGCAAAGAAACAGGTATAAGAACTGGATTCATTTTTTCTTCTGGTTGCAAATCCGATTCATAAAGGCGTGATAACGAATCAGCTGCGGTATGCAGTTTACCTGGTTGCCAAATTAACTTTGCTTCCAAAGAAGACAAGAAAACTAGCCATCTGGCCAATCCGCCAGTTCTATTATGGATTCGTTTAATCAAAGTCAGCGGTAAATGGTCCGTGATTGCTAAAATTTCACCTCCTTCCACCAGGTGACGCCATTTTTTTTAAAGCAAAGACCACCGAGAGTAATTCTTTTTCCGTTGTGGTATATTTACGTTCAGCATTACTTAATTTCTTGGAGGCCATGTCTACAGTTACGTATTGCTTGCTACCTGGCTTCTTCTGGCAAAGCAAAGCTCCAATGCCTACTGAGGAAGCATCCGCCATAATGGTCCAGCCTAGTTCTGGGTCAGGATGAGCAAGAATTGGAGCCTTCAACAAACTTGATTTCAGTTGTTGAAAAGCCTGTTCTTGTCTGTCACCCCAGTAAAATGTTGGATTTTTGCCCTGCAACACACCAGAGAGCGGTGCCGCAATGTGAGCATAAGAGTAAATGAACTTTCTGAACCAGCTGGCGATCCCCAGAAATTTCCTGATTTGGGAGATTGTCTTAGGAGTTTCCCAACATTGGAGGATTTTTACCTTAGCTGGGTTAGGTTTCACACCGTCACGGGTGACTAGGTAACCAAGAATGAGCATTTCTTTCTTACAAAACTCACTTTTCTTGAAGTTGAGATTTACACCTTCACGTTCAAGTTGAGACAATGAAGCTGCTAGAGCATCATAGTGCGCTGGCCACTTGACATTTCCAATGCCCCAGTCATCGCTGTAAGAACTACATCCGAGATGACGGACAGGATCAATTACTGCATCCATGGCTCTGCAGAATGCAGCTCCCGAATTTTTGAGACCAAACTGACATCTCTTTGCAATGTACTGCTTAGTAATGGTGACAAAACTAGCAATTTTACCACTGTGGTACTCCATTGGTAAATTCCAGTAAGCGTCGGTCGCATCGAGATTGGAGATGTAAGCACAGTTAGCATACTGTTCCAACACCTGAGAAATGTTTGGGAGTGGGTAATTATCCTTAGGAATATTAAAATTAAGAAGGACGTAAGAAATAACAAGACGAGTGCTTCCGTCTTTCTTTGGCGTCAAGAAAACTGGTGAGCTATGCTCACTATACCCTTCTTCAATTACTCCACACTGTAGCATCCTTTCAATATGAACCTCAATTTTTTGTTGTTGAAGCCATGAGCAACCAAAAGGCTTCTGAGCTATTGGTGCAGCCCCACGAATATCAATAGTCATTGGCTGAGCATGCTTAAAACAACCAACTCTAGTAGAGAAAATGTGCCTATATGCCACTAAAAGATTGTAGAATTGCTCTTTTTGAACACTATCTAAAATTTCAATTGCATCTACTTTTTGTCTTAATGCTTCTAAGCTTGGGTGAAGCTCCTCATCAATAACATGGCCGATGGCATTGTGCTGAATGTCATGCAAGGGATTGCGACGTAAGTGATAAGTGAAACCATCATATGGTGCCCAAAACCACACATTTCTCTGGTAATCAGTCACCAAACCAGACCATTGCAGGAAATCTACTCCTAAAATGATTGGCTGGAGACAAGATTCCATCAAAATGAATGGATAAGTAAAAACCTTCTTCTTAATTTTAAAGGTTACCCTGACAAACCCTGAGCAAATTGCCCAGCGACTGTCAGCACAGCGTACTCTATACTCACGACGAACAAATTTGAAACCCATTTTGATAAAATCACTCTTCATTCTTGCATCAGCAAAAGACAAACTGGAACCTCCATCAATTAAGGCATCAGCTGTGTCAATCCCAATTTTTATAGCTAAATATCCACAAGGAGCTGATTTGGGCTCCAATGGTCCATGAACTGAATAAGGCAACTGACTATAATTCAACTTATTAGGTTTGGTAAAAGTCCTTAGGTAATTTTTCCCTAAAAGATCTGGTGGTAATGCTGAGGGCTTCAAAACCTTGTCAAAATTAGGCGTTAAACCTCCCTCAGCAAAAGGTTGATACCCTACTTGTTTAAATCACTTTCTGTGGCATCTGGTTCCAAACCACCAATGGCGTTTACTTGCTGTCGAAAACGTGCAGGTTGCCTATCGGGGTGCAACTGCCAGCAGGTGTCACTCGAGTGGCCAGCACAATGACAATGTCCACAGACTACTGGTTGCTTTGGTTTAACAAGAACCTGATTTTTGTTACCAGTGGCATTGCTATATGCAGCTTGTTTGGGCTGAGGGGTGGAACCAGGTGCTATAGGATTAGTTAAGTCTTTTAAAACTAATTTGTTACTTCTAACATTTTCACAAACAGTTCTTAATTGATAACAATCGGCCATACTGTGAGTGGTAGAATTGTGCAACATGCAAAATTTCTTATCCTTATTTGCAGAATTAGAAGGAAGAGCTTCTCGAGTTTTGTCCTGTTTAGAAGTTATGGTTTGGTTTTTAATGGCAGAACCAGCAACAGGTACAAATGTCTCCATTGAACAACAAAAATCAAAAAACTCCGGTAATTTGCTACATTTTGTTTGCACTATGTATGGTCTAAGTGAATCAGTAAGATTGCGTTTCATAATGTTAATAATCTCGGCATCACGGCCACAATAATTTGCCTGAATCAATATTTTGTTATATCTCCTGAAATATTCTGTGAAGGTTTCATTTTCACCTTGTTTCAACACATAAAATTGGTTTAATAAACCGATGTTTTTATCTTCAGAATGAAACTCTTCAAGGAATGCTTTTGTAAATTCAGCAAAACTTGCAAATGGCTGATTTTGTAAAAACCAGAGTGCTGCCTGATCTCTTAAGACAGATGGCACTAAATATGTAAAAATTCCTTTTCATCAAATTTCCTAGTTTCAAGCATGATGGTTAAATCCATTAAAAACTTAAAACCAGATATTTCAGTGTCTAAAGAACCCGAATAAACCTGAGCTGAAACAGAGGGTGGTTTAAAAATGGGTAGACTTGATTTTAAGTCATTACCGACTTGTCTTTCCTGACTGACCTTACCCGTATTAGATGCTAAAGCTAAAGTATTAACGACCTCAGTTAGCTTTGAAACTTGGCTACAAAGCTGAGTAAACTCATTGCTTGGAGGTGGAATTACTGGAACTCCACCTTCAGCCAAATTTGGCAGACTACCAGTATTCATTTGCTGGGGACAATTTTTAACACCAGTTGGAAAGATTAATGGGTTCGTTAAATCCGTGGCTAATTGCTTACTTAAAGTCGCCTCATTAAATCTGTTTTGAACAGGACTTATATTTTCCTCTTGACGAACTTCAGGTTGAACAGCAGTGTACAGGTGAGGTTAGAGCAACTGTAGCTGATTCCCAGTTAGAAGGCTGGAATGTTTACTTTTAGGTGATGCTTGAGTCCCAAAGTCCTTTTGTTCCATTCTCAGTTTTCCCAGGGTGCCTGCGAGGCAACTATGTCTGCTGGAAGTGACGGAATATGGAATTGATTCAGCCTGGCTACTTGTTCGGCTTGATGCTACGCTTCGCTGAGATAAAGATGCAGAACACCGTCGAGGAAGAATTGGTATGGGGGTCTTGTCAATCATTTCTTGTGTTTTTTTCTTTGTAGACGAATCTTTTCGGATCCATGCTTCAGACGCAGGTAAATTCGGCTGTGGAGCGGTAAAGTCATTTCCTAAGCGACCTCTGGCAAGGAGAATGGCATCAACTGATGATCGAATTGGCGAAAATGGTAGTCGACTTGGCCTGGCATGGCTCGGTAGGTCTCTTTCGTCTTGAGCCGTGTAGACTGGAGTACTAGCAGATGGTGTAAAGTTCCTTAAACGTCCCAAGGTAACTTGATCGCATGGTGGGGTTGACGCTGAGTAACCTCTGGCAATTGAGGCTGCTTTTACCCGTGTTTGTGATTTGGGTTGGTTACTAATTGCAGCTTTAGCAACAGAAGACGATCTATGTAAGGCATCATGCCCACTTGAAGGAAGATTTTCCATTATCCAAGTTGCTGTCCTATCATGACGCCT
>JAHWFP010214287.1:13317-25716 GCA_023313725.1 Lithobius niger | reverse complement strand
AAAAAAAAAAATTTCAGTAGGCAAAGGTCTATGATGAGATCAAGATTTGGGGTTTGTTCAGGGCCCCCACATCAAAGTTACCCCCCCCCCCCCTACTGAAATCGTAAAAAGGTTACACTATGTTATAACATTCATCGGCCACAATTGTGCTTGTAACGGGTTGGTTCATTCATTAATCCGGGCTGCTTACGTTTTGAGTGCTTCCCCCTCCCAAACAAGCTGACAGGCTTGTAACTACAATGCTCCTGCTCTATGCCGTTGGATTGGAGTTGTAGTTTGTTAGGGGGTATGAAAATAATTCACAATGCGCACAAATCGAGTACATTAATCGCAATCATCAAAACTCACAATTGCGGGGGAAAGAATAATTTTAGATCGTACGGGGCCCCTGGAGTGACCGGGCCTGGGTACAGCGGGTCCACCTGACCACCACCGCCCCCCCCCCCTCCTCCGTTGTGGGGGCCCTGGGTTTGTTTAACACATCTGTAATGAGTTGCGCAGAGGGAACCCGGACCACTACACTGTGACTGAAGTTGGCTCTAATTACCCTGCTGTCGACGCGCCATTAAGCCTCATCTCCCCCCCCCCGCGGGGCGGGGAGGTTCGGTGCCGGCCCCCCCCCCCCCCCCCGTTATTCGGCGAATAGGCACCTTTAAGGTCAAGGCAGTTACAGTAATTTGTATACATTTATCTAATCCTTTGTCGAGCCTTTGAATTTATTTATATTTCTTCTCCATTGGCTATGTCTGCAAGCATTCTCACTCGAATAGTCCTATGATATTACGGCAGTGCCCTTACTAACGGGTTCAATGAGTATCTTTATTCCGGTGCAGGACTGGGCATATCGATAAAGGGGTTATTTCAGTGATCTGGGGACGGTTTGGGTTGCTAGTTCGAATCCGGGTCATCCCACTCCAACGAAACGTAAATGCATAAAGGTGGCTTACTGTGCTACGTTTATTTCTAGTGTATGATTTTCGCTGTTTTGCTCGTTTTTCTATTTCTTTTTTATGTAACGTATGTGATTTGTGTGTATTATTTATTTAGTGCTTATAATTGGGGCAATTTTACCAGCTGTCCGGTACCTTCGATTCTAACAACCTTGGCTATGGATAAGACTGATAGAAACCTCTGAACTATGCTTTGGCAGCTACCATTCCGCATTTGCGAAGCAGACATAGCTCATGTTATTTAACGGCAGTAGAAACGTGGGAAGTAATATTCTAACTTTGATTTAATGTGGTTAAACTTCAGAGTTAGACTACCACTGCCTATCTCCATTTTCAGTAATTCTACCTTTGCGTACATTTTGCTGAGACTTAAAGGAGCTTATTCCCCGAATTTTGACAGGTTGCAGCATCTATACCACGAGCCACGACTCTTTGCCGTGATGTCATCATGAGTTAGCCACTGACGAACGAGAATAGCGGATCTTTGGCCGTCTGATTGGACTAGCCCAGTCTCGTGAGAACGCGCGTCATCACGGCAAACAGCCGTGGCGCGTGGTTTAGTGCTGTTTGCCATGTATGCACTTGATTTCGACAAGCAAAAAGGAATGGGCAAAGAAATTTCTTTTTACACAGCAAACCAGCCACGTGCCCCTTTAATTACTGAATGTAAAGTTAGTGCGTCCACGTGCACCAGGGAGCCAGCGGTCAAGGTTAACGATTTCGCTGTCACTAGATGGCGCTCATTTAGCGGTTCAAAATCTGCGGTTCAAAACGGTCGATATATAGAAAAAAGCGCCCGTGATGTCGTTAGGCTTTACTTTACCGCTGGCTAACTGGCACACGTGGGCGCACCAACTTTACACTCAATAATTAAGGAAGCACGTGGCTTGTTTGTTGTGTAAAAAGAAATTTATGTATGTGTTCCTTCGACTGTTGGATGCAATGGCTAGACAGAACTAGATGTCGGCAAATGGCTATAGACGCTGCAGCCCCCTTTAAGGAAAATTGAAAATAAACCAACAGCAAAAATCATACACTAGAAATAACGTGGTTCAGTAAGCCACCTTTATGCACTTACGTTTCGTCGGAGTGGCATGACCCGGATTCGAACCGGCTACCCAGTTCGCTCCCAGATCACTTTCATATAGCGCCTTAATCGCTATGGCCACATCCTCCAATGGCCTAAAGATAACTCACTGACACCCCATTAAGAAATACGAATTTCAATTGGAAAATCCTTATAACAACATTCTGACTTGTACTTAAATTAGCATTCTTCATATTCGTCTTTTAGGAATTGAAACCCGCACAGGAAATCAATGGTTTTTGTTTTTTTGTATCCTATTACCCTAATGTTTTTTTTTTATTGTATGCTATTACCCTAAGTGATTCCAACAAGTATTCCCCGATTAAAGATCCACAAGATAGAACGCCCACAAACACACACATACTCACACACACATGCGCAAACACCAGTTAGGGAACCAAAGGGAAAAAACAAACTCATATTCGTCCAGTTTTTGTTTCAACGCAAATCAATACGGTGGGGTTTTTTCTGCGCATAAGAAGTAACACGAGACAAAAGAGCTGCTGAAGCACACAGCTTAAAAATCAATGAATTTAGGAATAAGATTGCGGTATCACGAGCTCGGCTGCGCATTTCTGTCGCTCGTCTGGCGTTAGGTGATGCCCATGGCCCTAATTGAATGCAACGTGCTCGCTTCGTGTGACAGCGATGATTAGTGCTTTCGTAATTAGCCAGATTGCTGAAACTCGACGCCCAGTTGTTGAGAAAGCATGAGGAGGCGGTGCTCCAATAGCACGGGAAATTGCAATACATGCAATCTGTCAGTAGCCGGTTCGGCATGAAGTTGTATTTGCATGTGTTTCGTGTGTTTGTGTGTGTGACACGGTATAGCTCCGGCGACTTTAGAAAATCGATCAGCTCTCTTTTTTCCAAGATCAGAATTTTATCCTATTTTTTTAAGCATAACATTCGGAAGATCAACTGAAGCAATCACATTCAGACTAATTTTAAAGATACCAAAATCTTCTGAAATACGCCATGTAAAATGTCGCCCGGAACACGATAGAGACCCAAAATGGGCGTTGACAAAGTTCCACCCACATTGAGAAAGGGTGAGCTACAATTTTACTCTCTAAGTGGTGGCAGAGAGATTGCGGTTACACCATTACCACATTGTATTCGCGTAAAGACTGTTTGCTGTGCCACCCTCCAAACGTATTCCTATTACGACACATATACTTCTAACTTAACCACCCTACACCAACTACAGTAGCAAGTAGAGCCAAGTTTCCAAAATTGTTCTGCCTTGTCAAGACTACCTATATTTAAAAGACTTAACGCTCGGTTTCACGTAGCATGCTAGACGCGTCGTTCAAGCGTTGCGCTGAACTGAAAGCATGAAGAACGAAAAACCCCAATCGTAGCATTGATTAGTGTATGCGAGATGCACAAAAACGTGATATCTTCTCATTATTAGATTTACCGGTGTTGCAGCGCTAAACGAACATTATTTTACGATAATGGTGGCTATTCTTGAAGTCTTCGGACGATTTACTGCTACGTCAAAGGATCGTTTAACACATTTTTAATGAGAATTGAAAACGCCGTAGCGTATCATACAGTACAATACACACGTACCTTGGTTGCTCTTCTGCTTTAAGTTCATGATATTAAACCTCCGGAGACTTTGTTTTCTCGTCGAGTGAAAAAAGAGGTACGTAGCATGAAGCCATTGTTGTTAAATTTGAATAATTTGATGTCAATGCAGTGTTTTAAGTTTAAAATCCGCCTATCGCGTGTTACAAGTACCTTTCACAGTTCAGTCCGCATGTTAGAGCAGTTCATTTTTGGGGTGTAAGTAGCGCGACTGGTGGCACCGTGGCTGAGGTTAGCGCTAATCGACCTTGCTATCGACGCACCATTAAACCACATCCCCCCCCCCCTCCTTGTAAAGTAGAATTCTACCGAAAAGGGCAGACAACTGGCTGCTGGTTCCACCTGCTATCAGTTAAAAGTAACTAACACCGAATCCACTGGTGTTATAATACGTTTACAAGGAAAATGAAAGCACTGGAAAGAAGTATGTTGAAAAAGCGAATCCCAAAGACCACAATGTCAACACATCACGACGTTTCGAGCTGACCACAGCTCATTATCAAGGACAAAAAAAACACGATACACTTAAAATTGCATAAAGGTGCAATCAGGCAGCTGAAATTTGGCAAAACTGCCTGAGTCAAACCAACAATTCCAGCAATTTTGAAAAAAAAACGAGGTTTGTTGGTATATGACTTCAAATGGGTTATTCGTTTTGTGCTAACGTTGTGTGAATTCCCTGTTCGCTTTACCAGCCAGCCTGAGTCAGAAAACCATACACGGGCATCATATCTATACCTTCTCGCCTTCTGTGCAGCTCTGATGCCCAACAAAACGTGATATTGTAGTGGTACCTTGTAATTATTGGGGGTCCATCACCAAAGCCCGTACTCAAAACTTTCGGATTACACTACACACTATAGCTCCGACAACTTTAGAATATCGACAAGCTTCTGTTCTTTTTTATGATCAGGTTTTTCTCCTATTTTTAAGCATAACATTAAGTTGATCAACTAAAGCGATCACATTTTTCTTTCAACATTAGTTCCCATAGTCGTGAAATGTATAATAGATCAGTCGGATTGGACACAGATGAAGGCAAAATTGTTTTACTTTGCAGTCGGTTTCCGGATTTTCATCTTTAAACGTTATATTAGCAGACGGTCGGCATATGCCAACTGCCTTTTGTGAAAACCACAATCTTCACAAAATAAAGTAAGAAAAGATAGAAATAAAAGACGAGACATCCCCCCCCCCCGGGTTTAACTGAACTCTTCACCTAACAATCACTTAGTCTGACTAAGAGCAAGAATTCTTGCTAAGAGTAATGTGGTCAGTGAGGGCCAACAATTCCCATATTTGATCATATATTCTAGAAAAACCGCTACTCTGCTACTTAATCTGTTTTTTTTTTTAAAGTTATTTCTTTAATATTACGAGGCTGTTTAGAGTTTGTGTCTTTCCACACGCATTTTTCAAGAGAAACTCGGCCATTAGGCTGAGTTTAGGCAGGGTAGCGTATAATATAGTACAATGTTACAGGCTAAACTACCTACTTCTTTATCAAAGATACTCCGGGAATGGATGATTTTGCACTCAGGAGCGAACTTTCAGGAATCACTGATGGACTGGCCACTCGATAAGATATGCTCGTGTGCAGAAAACAGAAATTTCTTTTGCTCAAATTTATACAGTCAGTGAAATCGCGCCGTTCCAGGCACTCTTCGAGGAATCGCATGTGTCTATAAGTGACAGCGCAGCTATATATCACCTGGCGTGCTGTTTATCTCATTTTCAAATGATTTAAAGGCAGCGAGTTACAAAGCCTGCAAACCATAACTCTTCTTCCGCAACGAACTGCAGCCATATCCTTCACATTGACAGAGATAATGCCATAAGATCAGCAGAAAGGGTGTAATGGAATATTTCTGTTACTGAAGACTAATTGTGGCCATTCGGAGTTCTGCGCATAAATACAGCCACGAAAGTGCATCCCAGGTTCGGGATTTTTTTCCTGGTATTTTTTGGTATCGAATTCTTATCAAAACTTAAATGCTGTAATGAAATATGTCTGTTATTGAAGACTAATTGTAGCCATTGTGAGTTCTGCGCAGAAATACATCCACGAAACTGCAACAGAGGTTTTGGATTCTTTTCTGGAACAGGATGTAATAAACTTTAACCCTTAAAGTGCTGAGCACGAGTATACTCGCCAAACACACAAGCACAGCTTGGAGTCCAAAGTACGCACGAGATGGCCAACAATGGAAAAACAACAACAATAATAGATTCCCTTAACAAGCTGGCTCTAGAGACGGCCGTGGCCGAGTTGGTAGCGTCGTGTGCGTGAAGTTAAAGAGCTCCTTCAAGTTGCTAGTTCGAGTCCCGTCTAGGTTACCCCTACTTTTTTGGAAATATCAGTAGTCAAAGGGTTAAAGATTTAAGCTTAAAATGAGAAGTTTTAATGTCGGCACACCATTGCCAAGGTAACAAAGCCGTTAAATAGAACTACTACCGATGTTAAATAGAACTACTACCGATGTTACTTTGTAACTTCGTGCGATATCAGTCGCGTACGATTTTAAGGTCATTAAATTCTAAATTTAGGGTGTTTATTGGAAATAGTTAATGAGGATATTGTAATCCTTCAGTTGTTATAATTTTTGTCGTTAATGTCAGTCCCTTTATATCTGCAAAAGAGTGGATGAAGGAAGAAAGGGTATGGGAGGACACTCGTTAAACAGTGCTGTAAATCCGGTGAGGTTATATGCCTCTGCTCAATGTCAAGTTTGGTGAAAAATAAATCTTTCGTAAAAATGAAAATACATTTCGTAAAAAAAAAATACCTAATACCCAGATCGACTCATATGCACAGCGGCATTTATTATGCGATACGATTTAAATGTCGAAAGGAATAATCAATACTTGTTAATGTTAGCCTGTGACCAGTCTCGCATGGCTCTTTGACCTGTATTTATTGGATAGTTTTGCAAAATTGTCACTTCTGCACGCCTTTCAGCAAAAATGTGGGGAAAGTAGACAAACATCACGAAAAGGTTACGTACGTAGTGGTAGTCGTAGTCTATTCGAAGCCGAAGTTGAAGTGGAGATGAAATTTGAAACATCGCCGATTGTAAATTACGTCCACCATTGCTGTAATTGGTGTCGACGGCTACTTACGGTCCCTCACCTGCTTGTTGTTTGTGACCAACTTGATGATGTTTGTCGCTGTTTCCATCTTACACGGGACGTATCGCGTCAATTAGGTGATAAGTCTGTCCTCCTGTCCGAAGTTTTTTGTTTTTTAAAAATTTTTTGCAGGAGGTACAGAGCCATGATAAGATCTAGATTTTGGATTTGTTTAACATCTCTATAATGTGTGGCGCAGCGGCAACCCGTACCACTGCACTGTGACTGGGGTTGGCGCCTATGACCTAGCTGTCGACGTGCAATTAAGACTCTCCCCCCCCCCCCCCATTGCTAACTTTATATCTGACCTCACAAATTACAGTTATGTAGGTCGCCTCTTACCCATTTCCAGTTACTGTTGTCGCTCTGCTTGCGAGAAGAAAAATTGAAAACTAACAGCATTGCCATGACGGAAAGTTATTTAAATAACTTGCTATAGCCGTTGACTCGTGCATATCATGGGTAATTTTTTATTATGAATAACCTGTTTTCATTAGTTTAGTGTTTTATTTGAAATCCCACGCCCTCGAAACTACGAGATATTAACGGCAATATCCAGGAATGGCACTCCACGTTGTCGCCGCAGTCGTTGGCAAGAGGCGGTGTTAATCCGTTTGCATGTTGGTCACACTAACCTTACTTATTGCTTCCTTTGATGCGGGTTATCCGTCCTGAATGTCATTGGTCTCACCGCTCAGTCATTGTCCACTACTTACTTGCTGGTTGTCGCCATCTTGATGATGTTCGTCTTCGTTTCCAACTTCCGCGAGACATAGTGTGTCAATTGGGTGACGAGGCTGAACTCCTGTCCGGGATTTTTCAATTTTTGCAGGAGGTACAGATATGCGATAAGGTCTAGATTAGTGGTTTGTTTAACATCTCTATAATGTGTGGTGCATTGGCAACCCGGACCACTGTGCTGTGACTGAGGTTGGCACAAATGAGGTAGCTGTCGACACGCCGTAAAGCCTCAATCCCTCTCCCATCCAAACTCGTTTTTGGAGGGTGTGGTAGTGACAACCTAGCAAGGCCGACAAAGACCTAAAAACTCACCATTTTTTTAGAGTGTGTAATTCTGTAGGAGTTGGTTTTCTCGGTTGTTGGTTGTGTATTATTAGCTATCTTTTAGTGACGCACAGTGAGACGCAGTGAAGGGGTTGACACCATGCCTGTTTGTCGGTCTCCACGATAAAATTAGAATTTATTGTCTGATTAATTTCTATTTTTCACCCCATGCATTCTGTACTCTATTTGTTGCTTTAAATTGGTAAAATTAGGAAAATTTTCCAAGGGATCTCGGAGTTTTTTTTTTTACTCTCAAATATCCTAATTATTCAAACATTAGTCACATTACTCGGGGATTTTATTCAGAAATTGATGTACAACTAAAAAATTGATGTACCTATCAAAAAATAAGTTGTAGCCATAGCCTTTGTAAATGTGACAGGCTGAGAAAGAGTAAACGATCGGTCATTGATCACTCACAGATCTCTCACTGACGGCACTTGTGAATTTTCCTCACTTATTTATAAAACAGAGACAGTTTCGGATTATCACGATCAACATACAAACTTTAATTTTCTCAGGTAACCGCAGTATAGCACTCTATTCCAAGACTTGAGTTCGCACGCGTTTTGGTATGAGCGACCATTATTGACAGTATCCACAACATTGGCCATATTGGAGTAATCAGCAAATTTAGAATAGTCTACTGCAAGGGTGCAACATAGATTGAAAAAAGCAGTGGTGCTTAAACAGAACCTTGGGGCAAACCATAATGGTGCCAAGTTAGATTGCTGACCTTCCATAACGAGCGTTGTCATGCTATTCCTAGGGCAGTTTTTGGTATTTGCTGTTATTAATTTCTGCCAGAAAACCGCTTCGTGTTATTAGCAATATCAAAAATGTATGGGGTTGGGGAAGAAAATGTGTAACTCTAAAAAGCCCCAGTTGAAAAGTGTTAGATTCATTCCCTTAGTTCTGTTCGAATTTTCAGAGGACGCCACGTGTTCCATCTGACAATTTTTGCTCATTATTCACCCCAATCTAAAGTAAACTAAATTACAACTAAGATAAATTAAATAATAATTAAATACAAGCTAGTTTCGTTCAGCTTTAGGCTGAAAACTGAGTACAAATTTCCACATAAAACACATGGCGCCCTCTATAAACCTAGTCGGAACTAAAAAGTATAAATCTAAGACGTTTCAGTAGGGGTCTCAGTTACAAATTCTTCTCCTCAACCTTATAAATTCTTGGCAATATTAATTTTAAAAAATAGTACAAAGCAACATTTGACCGCTTCTGCCTTTTATTTCTTCACATCTTCTGTTGCGAATCTTGCTAGCTAGCTAATGTTTGCTGGGGCCTATGGCCAAATAAGTCTTTATCTGTTAAATCTGTCATGGTTTGAATTATCTATGTATTGCAATTTCCTTTCCGGTTCCTGCCTCTAGAACCTTCTAGAAGTTTCGATTACCCGAAATACCCGTGTTATTTCGCGATTGTCAGGGGCAACCAATACGTATTTAAGCAAGGGAGCCAGCATGCAAACTCAGCAAGCCTTCGGGCCAGCCTGGTCCTCCTCGACCCCTGCTATGTCCTTGGTAAGGGGAATTTTTAGGCTGCCTAAGCCTTCAGTAGGCCTGATTTCTGCCTCCTTTAGTTAGGGTTTTGACGCCAGTTAAGCCTTCCCAAACCTAACTTAAGCCTTTTCCCTAAACCGATTTCATCACCAAAGTCTATAAAGTCAGTCTAATGTTCGCTCTCCCAATTATCTAGCTTTTTCGTCATCTTCACAGCATGTGACTGCAGTGTATTGAAATGGCAAATGATCATTCTTGAATATTTCCTCTTTTGGTGTTTGCCTGTATACGCATGATGAGGGTAAAATGGCTCAAAGGTTTAAGCAGCAAAAGTTCTCATTGCCCTTTTTCTCCATTTTGCTGTATACCGGAAGGATCAACTGAGCTGAGCGGCTTTGGCGTTAACCTGTCTCTTACACTACCTTCGGAGGTGTTTTATTTCCACAGATGCGGGTGATGGCGCCTGGCTCGACCTTTGTTTACGCGATCACAAAAGGGAAAGACGAGCATCTTAGGAACCAACCGGTTGGTTGAGAGCTATCGATCGAACCAACCAACCAACCTTTTCCCTTCCCGGTCTTCCACTAAATATAACTTGCCAAGTCCTCTTCGTCGCCTTTCCTTTTTGGTGGCTTTGGCCGTCAGCAGGCGGCGAATCTACCTGGAAAGCATAGGGAAAGAGAGAGAGTGTGTGATGAGGTTGGGGCGTGAATTCACTTTTTTCCACTAAATTTTCATCAACACCCGCTCGGCTGGCAGAGAATTGCATTTTAGTTGTGTTGGGTGTGTGTGTGGGGGGGGAGGGGTTCTTTGATGAACTGGGGGAGCTTATTGACGATTATTGGAGAATCCACTCACTTATTGGCTGTTAAAGGTCCCTGAATGCGGAGAGAGCTTTGAAGAAAAGGTGGAAGAGGAGTACTGAAAAAAACTTAAGACTTCTTTTTTTTGTTTGCCCCGCATAGTCAGTTCCATTCCTGAGTGATTGGTCGGCAAGACGCAAAGGCAGCAAAGCACCTCCACGAGGGATGCACCAGAGCACACTGGTATAATTGGAGTTTACCCCTGCCGAACCCATCCCTTGTTTAATTAATGTGTTCCCCCACCCCGTGAATCCAGTGCAATGACTCGTTGTCGCGCAACGAGGCCGAGACCGAAAAGGTGTGTGCGGGAGGATGTTTAGACGTCTGCCCAATAAATTAAAATTTGCCATCCCTGTTGGGTTGGACCCTATCTCCCAAAGTTAATAGCCTTTTGTAAATTATATTCCAATGCCGCAGACTTTGTGCTTATGTGCGCAATGTCATTTAGCGTCTAATTTGGATCGCGGCGTGGTATGATGCTGGTAGGGATGTAAAAAATTTATAGCATGAAATTGATTATTTGTTGCAGCTCCTTAATGGGCCCTGCCGTGGCTTTCACGTTAATTCGTACTAAACTTCGAGTCACGTAGAATGCGTGAACATAGGTTGGAAGCAGTGGATGTATGAGTAAAGTTTAAATTGATTTTCTTTTTCCCGAAAACACTAAAGGTGGTGCCACACCATGCTCGTATCATGCCCTTTGTCTGTGTCCGTCAAGGCAGCCCACGTAAAACAGAACTCTCTGTCAAATTTGTCTTGTTATGAATGCTACAGGGCACGGTGGCCTGAAATGGTTAACACGACGGTCTCCAGTGCCAGAGGTCCCGAGTTCGAGTCCGGCCTCATCCACCCCTGTTATTTTCGGGAAGAGAAGGGCCCTGTGATGTCTCGTGCTCATGTCGATTTTGGAATGTAAAAGAACCAAGTTCCGATGGGATTTACCTAGCAAAATTGTCCCTCTCTCGCTCTGGTGCCATGGGTACGGCTGGGTGCGCGTCAAAAGCTAACGCTTACGAATGCGTGCTCGCTCACTGAATCCTAAATCCGTATCACCCCCAGATAAACGGAATGGAAACACCTGAATGCAAGATTATCAAACACTGAATCGGGGTCATTAGTGCCACGATGATCTGCTTGTGCTGCTGCTAGTTACATACATCTTTTTTTCAGAATTCGCCTTAAATTTCGATCTGTCGTCCTTGGTCATGTTTCTCCCTCAACCACCACGAAGACAACCATAATGCTTGTATGTCGCACTCCCAGCCGAAGCCATGACACCCGAAGGCAATAGGGGTAATTTTGCTAAGCAGTTCCAATCGGAAATTCCTTGGCCCTTGCACATGCCACAAACAACGTGAGCACAAGGCGTCGCAAGGCCCTTCTTTTCCGGAATGTGTTGAGAAATCATGGATACCTATGCTGAAGTCATTATCGCTTCGGTTGGATACAGTGGCCATTTTAATTCGTGTTGTAATCCACTATTTCCCCCCCCCCCCTCCCAAAAAAAAAAACTAGTGGTTTCCATTCTGTGGGCTAGTTATGCTAGCAACTTGCAATTGAGAACGATTACTCCTACAGTTACGATAATAAAATCTTGACGATTCTGTATCTGCAGTGGTAAAGCATAGACCAAATGTTTTTAATCAGCTGTATGATGCCACCACTTAAACTAATAACTGATTAATAACTGTTTAATAGTGCCACCAGTTAAACTATTGAGATACTGTTGAATAGATGGCTAGACTAACTACTTAATAATGCCACCACTTAAACTATTAAGATACCGATGATTAGATGGCTAGACTAGCTATTTATAATGCCACCACCTAATCTATTGAGGTACTGTTGAAAAAATGGCTAGACTAACTATAGGCTAACTAATAATGCCACCACTTAAGCTTTTGAGATAATGATAAAGAGATGGCTTGACTAACTATTTAATAATGCTACCACTTAAACTATTGAGGTATTGTTGAATAGATGGCAAGACTATAACTATTGAATAATGCCACCACTTAAGCTATTGAGATACTGATGAATAGATGGCTAGACTAACTATTTAATAATGCCACCACTTAAACCATTGAGGTACTGTTGAATAGATGTCTAGACTGCCTGTAAGTAATAATGTCACCACTTAAACTATTAAGATACTGATGAATAGATGGCTAAACTAACTATAACTAATA